>PVKZ01006030.1:0-41709 GCA_004027375.1 Macroglossus sobrinus | reverse complement strand
CCATCCACCCATCCACCCATCCATCCATCCACCCATCCATCCACCCATCCATCCACCCATCCATCCACCCATCCTTCCAGAATCCTATCCATCCTTTGTCCATTCATCCATCCACCCACCCATCCATCCATCCATCCATCCATCCATCCACCCATCCACCCATCCATCCATCCACCCATCCTTCCACCCATCCTTCCAGCATCCTATCCATCCTTTGTCCATCATCTATCCATCCACTCATCTGTACACTCATCCACTCATACATTTATCTGTGTGTCCGTCCACATGTTTATTCACTCATCCATCATCCCTCCATCCTCCCATCAGTCCTCCGTCATCCATTCGTCTACCTACTCCTTCATTTAGCCATTCATCTGTGTACCTATTTACCCATCTATGCACCAATCTCCTCATCCATCATCTATCCATCCATTCATCTGTTCATCCATCTACCCATCTATTCACCCATCCATTCGTTCTACCATTCATCCACTTATCTATCATTCATCCATCTATCCACCCATCCATTCATCCTTCCATCCCCTCATCCATTCTTTGTCCATTCGTTTGTATCTATTCACTCATTCACCCACCTATCCATTTATTTATTCATCCATTTACCCTTCCATCCTTCCATTCACCTTCCATCCTTCACTCATTCATCCATCCATTCCTTTATCTGTCTATCCATTCACCCATTCATTAATCCTCCATCCATTATCTAACCATCCACCCACCTATCCACCCACTGATCCATCCATCCACGTGTCTATCTACCCATTCACCTATCTATCCATTCACTTGTCATTCATTCATCCATCTACTCTTCACTCATCTATTCATCCTTCCATCTTATCTTCATCTTCCCATTCATCCTCCATCCATCATCTGTCCACCATCCACCCATCCATCCACTCATTCATCGTCCGTTCATCCAATCATTCTTCCATTCATCTCTTTATCCATCCATTTACCTCCTCCATTCACTCACTCATCTATTCATCCATCTATGCACTTATCTGTTCACATTCCATCCATCCATTCATCATCCACTCATCCATTCATCCATCCTGTGTATATATAGCTATCCTTCTCCATGTTTCATTAATCAACCTATCAATTTCTCAGTATCACTATCGATTCAATTATCCATGTAAACACAGTATATTCTTCCACCAATCCATTCGAGCACTTATCGATACATTATACACATGCTCATCCATCTTTCTTCCCATTTCCTCATTGAGCAAGTATTCATCCATCTATCTTTTTATTCGTCCACTCACCCACCCATCTTTCTAAATGTCATAACGCGTATAAAACACTTAAGAGGAAGCATTCAGCTAGCCATCCATCTATCTGGAACATTATAACCACTCACTATATGTCAATTCCTATGACCTATATGTTCATTCGTCAGGTTGCGTATCCGATTGCCCACCTACTCATCCTGTGAACTGTTTATTCTTTAATACACCTTCCTGTCTCTTCAAATGTTTTTCTAATCTTACTTTGATCTCTCCAAATATTGTAGCATTTGCAATCTCATTCAGACATTCATTCGTACATCTGTCCGTCCGTCCATCCATCCATCCATCCATCCACCCATCCATCCACCATCCATCCATCCATCCATCCATCCATCCATCCATCCATCCATCCATCCATCTGTCCACCCATCCTTCCATCTAGCAAGGCATGCATCCAGCTGTGCACAAATATGTATTTGTTTGTCCTTCCATCTACGTATTTGCCCACGATGTTTCCCAGGAAACCATCCAAATGAGTTCACGCTTAAAGCAGTTGCTTGTAGAAAGTGAACCCTCAATAAATGTCACTTACTATTGTTTCCATTCACTCATTCATTTGCTAATCCATAGCTCATTCACCCAATCGTTCATTCAGTCATCTCTCCACTTATCTTTATAGAATTGCCCATGTATCTATATTTTTCAACACATTTTTTGAACACTTGCTGTGTTCATTTTTTTAGGTGCTGGGGATTCAGTGTTAGCCAAGTTCCTGATCTCACAAGGCTGACGTTTTTGGGGGAACAAAAAAATGTAAATATTTATATGTACATTAAGTAAATGTTGACTGTAACGTATCGGATGATGATAAATGCTATAGAAAATGCAGTTCAGAGTCTGAGGACATGGAATTTTGGAAGGGGTTGATTGATATTTTATTTAGAATAAAGCCTCACAAGAAGGAATCAGCCTTTCCTTATTTGGAAAGGGACTTGAAAACAGTAAGAAATACATGTTGTTGGCAGGAAGTATTCTAGGAAAAGAGAACAGTGAGAGCAAAATTTCTGATTTAGTTGTGTCTGTTCATCGGTCTGTCTCTTCCACAGTTCATCTAGCATCAAGCCATACGTCTATTTACCCACTATCTATCTTTGCATTTGTCTATCTCTATATTTGGCCATCTATCCATCTAAAAATCTATTCATAATCCATATGCATCCATATAGCTACCTCTCCTGATAAACTTCTATTCATCTGTCCAGTCACTTACCTGTCTACATTCTATCTACCTGCCAATCCACCCATCCACACTTTCATGCCACTTTCATGCTCATCTACCAAGTCATGCACCCATCCATCCATCCACCCACCCATCCATCATCCATCCACCAATTACCTACCCATCCATCCATCCATCCACCCATCCATCCATCCATCCATCCACCCATCCATCCCTCCATCCATGAGTCCATTCATCTCTTGGTACACCTGTGCATTCATCTACCAGGGCTGATCATCAGCTTGATGTACAAAAGGTTCAAAACAGTTAAATATATAAATATAATCACCTATGTAACTGACTAAAGTCAGAACCCGTTTGACAGGCTGATATGTGTGTCATATCTGTTACGTATTATAACTATCATGTCTGCATTTGTCTGTTCACATGGACACCCATCATTCCATTTATCCACCCACACTGCCAGACATCGACCAAGGCCTGTTCAATATTGCTACTACTTCCACCACCACCGCTCCCAGCTACCATCTATGAGAAATGATATGCCAGAGACTTTTCCAAGCGCTTCCTTTATTATACAGCCCTCATGAAATCCCTGTGGGTAGGTAGTGTACTATCTTAGTGAGGAGACTGAGGTACAGAGAGTTAAGTACCTCACTTGAAGTCATATACATCCATTTCTTTTATTTTCATAAGTCGACCATTCCTCTCTGACATAAATTTGTCTGTTTGTCTCTATAGCCAATGGCCATTCACCCATTGATCTATCATTTATTCATTCACTCACTCATTCATCCACCCAAACACACATACATACATACAGATGTTCTTCTACCCCTCCATTTGTTTTTAATCATCCCTTCACCAATTCATCCATCCACTTTTCCATTCATCAATCAATCCACCCACCTATCCATTCACTCATCCACCCACCTGCCCACCCACCCATCTATCCATCTACCCATTTATCCACTCATCTATCCACCCACCCATCATCCATCCACTCATTCATTCATTTATTTATCCATCTATCTACTCATTTCTCCATCTATCCATCATCCATTCACCAATTATCTACCCATTCATCTATCCATCCATCCATCCATCATCCATCCATCCACCCATCACTCATCTATCTGATATCTAACCATCCATCCATCTACCCATCCATTCATTCATCCATCCATCCATCCATCCATCATCCATCCACCAATTATCTACCCATGCATCTATCCATCCATCCATCCATCCATCCATCCATCCATCCATCCATCCATCTATCCATCCATCCATTCATCCATCCAACCACCATCATCCATCCACCAATTACTCATCCACTCACCCATCCATCCATCCATTCATCCATCCATCCATCCATCCACCAATTATCTACCTGTCCATCTATCCTTCCACCATTATCCATCCACCAATTACCCATCCACCCACCCATCCATCCATCCCCATCCATCCATCCATCCATCCATCCATCCATCCATCCATCCATCCATTTATCCATCCATCCATCCATTTATCCATCCACCCACCATCATCCATCCATCCATTTGTTCCTACTTCCTACTTTTCTTCATCCACCTTTCATTTAATTCACACTTTTCTCCCTCACTGAGTCTGTTACGTTCTTTTCTTCTTTCTTTGAGTCTAAGACATTGTCCATAAGATTGTGGCCCCAGTAGGTAGGAGAGAAGACCCTCGCGTCCCAGTAGGCTGAGCGCCACAACAGAACCTAAGTGGGGGCTGTCCTCTTGTTTGAACAGCCTCACCGCCACACACACCTGTCCCCACTCACAAATCTATGCTCCCAGAGCAGCATCCCAGTGGACGCTGCGAGGAACGGTGAGAGCCCATGGGGGATGGACGGGGTCAGCGGGTCAGGGCTGGTGGCCTCAGTTCCTCCCAGGTGACGGCAGCCAGAGCACTGTCTCTGACTTGCAGAGACGGCAGTCTCCAGATGGCTGAGCTCTCATCTGTCCTACGTGCTCCCCAGTCTGGCAAAGGGCGAGGGGCCAGGCTGGCAGGACTGTGGACGCGGGGATGACGCTGGGCTTTGGGTTGGGGCTGGGACCAGGGGGAAGGCTGAAGCCTTCTCTCTAGACTCTTCTGGAGTAGCTGGCTGGATCCAGTGGACCCAAGCTCCATTTCTTTCTGAGAGATGAGGAGGAGAAGCGGGGGGCAGCCTTGGGTTACCCCAGAAGCAAAACCAGCTAAAGGGCAGGGGGGTCTAGGAAGCAGGGGTGCGGACACCTGAGTGAAGGGGCAGCAGCGTCTGAGGCCCCGCCTGCCGGGGTGGGGGTGGGGGGCGGGTGCCACCCTCGCCATCCTCACCAAGAGCCCCCGCGGCAGCTGGGGGAGTGGAGGCACCCCGCTGTCACCGGCACACCCCCACAGGCTGTGTCTCCTCTGTACGTGCACGTGTGCAGGGGACCCCCCCTCAAACAGGCCCCACTGCACCTGGAAACCAGGGAAG
The DNA here is from genome assembly GCA_004027375.1 of Macroglossus sobrinus. NCBI lineage: Eukaryota > Metazoa > Chordata > Mammalia > Chiroptera > Pteropodidae > Macroglossus > Macroglossus sobrinus. The sequence continues at coordinate 36,734 of PVKZ01006030.1, read as the reverse complement.
CGGGGCGCCCGGAGGGCAGGCAGGGGTTGTGATGGATGGGTGTCGGGGGGGCTGGCTGTCTCTGCTGCCCCCGCAGAGCTGACCCCGCTCCAGGGGGCCTAACTTCCTCCCACGCCTGGTGGGGGGAAGGTGGGCGCCTGGGAGGGGGCTCAGGCATTCTCTGGGCTCCCCTCCCTGCCAGCCCCGGAGACCAGAGAGCACCCTCCCCCCGACCCCACGGCTCCCAATCTCCCAGCTTGGGGGCGGTTAGCAGCTGGAGCCGCCCGGCTTGGCCCCAGGAGGGGACGGGGCCTTTGCCCCTGACGCCCGTCTTGCTGTGCCCGGCACTGCAGGGTTGTGGCCAGGCCTGAGTTTCCCTGTCCCCTACCCTCCGGCGAACCACGGGCCCCACACGGGCCTAGCGGGCTGCTCTACCCAGGGGTTGTTGGGGAGGGGGCCCTGGCCACCCATCCCCAGACTGCACTTCGCCCCCACAGCTCAGCTCGTTGCTGGCAGAGACCCCGGCTCTACCTGCCTTAGGGGAAGCTGGAGTGTGGGGAGTCAGGGAAACTCCCCTCCCGGTAGCCTTATGGCCTCCCCGCCCCCCGCCAAGAGTCCCCTCGGAAGCCCCCAGAAGGGGCGTCCCCAGCATCAAAGGCCGGGTGCTGGGACTGGGGATACCCTTTTGAGAAGCCTCTGGAAAGAACCGGCTGCTTCCGGCAGGGCCAGGCCCGTTTCTGCTTTCTGGGCAGGCCCCCAGGCGCCCCCGCGCTGTGCCCTGTCCAGGGTGGACCTCAGAAGCCCCTCCCTCACGCCCTGGGGAGCCTCTGGGTGCAGAGCCGTGGGCGGCCCTGTGTGTCCGGCCATGCCCGGGTCCCTCTGAGGCCTTGCCAGGTCTAGGCACCTCGGCCTTGAGTCCTCAGGGGGTGCGGGCTCCCCAGTTCCTGCAGAGAGGCCGTGTCAGGGCGCTCCTGCTCCAGGCCAGGCCGGGACTCGGCTGGGGGACCGCGTCCCTCGGAGCCAACGTCCCTGCCTGTGGAACGGGGGTCCCGGGACCCCCGGACATGTGGGTGATTCCTGCGGGGGCGGGAGCTCGCGGGCTGAGAAGCCGCGACCCCAGCTGTGCAGACGGGGAAACCGAGGCCTCAGAGCTGGGGCTTCCTCTGTGCACCCCGCCGCCTCCTGCTGGCACCTGGCGCCCGACACCCAGAGCGCAGCACGGAGGCCCCCGGCCCCGGCCCTGCTGGCCAAGATGTCGGGGGGACCTCCCCCCGCTGCCACCACGGGCCCCTGGCTCTGGCAGAAGGGAACCGAGGCAGAGGCGGGCTTGCAGAAGGTCACAGCGCCCTCCCAGCGGGGCTGCCCCGTCCGGTCCCCAGCCCCTCCCGGCCCTGGCCCTGGGTGGCCTCGGGGCTGTTGGATGAGGCGGAACAGGGAGCGGGGTTGGGGTGGGGGGGGGTGCGCAGAGAAGTGTTTCCGGCTCTCCTGTCGGCAGGGGTGAGGGCCGGAGCCGTCCTCTCCCTCCTCCCCGGTGGCGGGGGGGAGGGGGGGTAGGAAGCCAGGACGGCTGCCAGCCCCGTGGAGAGGAAGGCGTCCATCATCAGGGCTGAGCTCAGCCTCCCCCTCTCCTGGGAACTTTCCGGCCACCAGGGACCCCTGACCCGCAGGGAGGAAGGGAAGAGGCCCGCCTGGAGGGCCCGAGGCCCAGCTCAGCGCTGCTGGGGCGGGCGCCCAGCGTCCAGCCTCTCGGTTCGTCCGCCCCAGAAGCCCGCGGCCAGGGGCTTCTGCCTGGCTTCACCTCCCTCCTGAGTGGCCTTTGGCACTGCCCACTGTTTCCGGGCCATGCACCGGGCGGTGTCCGGCTGTCAGAGAGGGCAGGTGGGCAGGAGGGCCACCCAGGGGGCTCCAACCCAGCGGGTCCCCTCCGTCCCCTGCCACAGGCTCTCCCGGCTCCCTCAGAGGGGACCGGGCCCTCCCAGGGCAGCCTGAGGCGGCCACCCCCTTGCCCAGGTGGAGGGGCACAGCCTGCCCGGGGCCAGCAGGCAGGACAATGTTCTGAGTCCCCCTGACAGCCCCTCCGTGGGCCCAGTAGACCCAGCGGAACCCCTGGGTCGGGGAGGGGCTCCTGGCGGGGCTTCCCAGGCCACACGTCCCTTGCCTGGTGGTCACGGGGACTTCACAGGCTCCACACGAAAATTCCCAGTTCCCTCAGTCACCTTGTGCAATGACACACCACCTCGCCCTGGCTCGGTTTCGTTCTGAAAGGCCGGGGACGCAAACCACAGCGGGTGAGGCTCGCCGCAGGGCGCCCGGGTGTGGGGGCCGGAGGGGCGTCTGGCTGGCTCCGCAGCCGGAGACCCCACCCGGGCGCAGCCCGAGACCCCCGGACAGTTCCCGACACCTCGGGGTCAGCCCCACGGGTCGCCCGCCTGCAGGCCTGCCCAGAGCCTCGGCCCTTCCCTCCCTCCACCCGCTCCTGCCCTGGTCAGGGACAGCTGCGACGGGTGCTCAAGGATGGCCCAAGGAGGGAGGCGGGGGGGGGTGCGGGAGGGGGTGCCCGGCCCGGCCCGGCGGCTCAGGCCGTGGCCTTCTTTGGGCACGAGGGGGCCAAGGAGCACTGCTCGCTAGGGGTCAGGAAGCTGCTGACGTGAGGAGCCGTTTCTGAGTGGGACACAGCTGTCCTGTCCCCTGCCGGGCGCCCAACGCACCCCGCCTCCCCTAAGGACACAGCGACCCCCACTGGGCGTGCGGCCTGGGCCACCTCCTCAGCTCTGGCCACCCCGGCCCGGGCCATGGGTGCCACCGGGCCCCTGCGGGGCGTGCCGTGTCCCGAAGCCCCGGCCGGCACACGCTGCCCGACCCAGGCCCAGGCCCGGGCCCCGGCCTGGGCTGCCCGCACTCGGCAGCCTTCCCCTCCCCCACACGCCCGCACACGGTCCCTCAGGCCCCTGTCACCAGTCAAAGCTTCAGCACGGCAGCAGCTATGGCCGCCACCAGCCTGCAGCACACAGAGCCGGGGTCTGAACCTGCTGTGTGAGTCAGCCCCGTGGCCGCCGCCGAGGGGGCCCTGGTGGCCGCCCCTCCTCCCCGCTCCCTGGGGACAGAGGACAGTCCGCCCTGGGCCACTCAGTCTCCGTCCTGGGGCTCTGGGCTGCTCCCCGCCTGCCACAGGCTCCCACCCCTGTCAGACAGCCCTCGGGTCCTGGGAGTCCCCGCTGTGCCCAGGTCTGACCACTCCCATCCGCCTGGGGCTCGCACCCTGGGTGGTGGGACCCCTGGGCGTGGCTGGGCCTGGACGCCAGCCCCCGGCCAGCCCGGGGCCCTCCTCCGTTCCGCACAGGCCGGGCCCCCAGCGGCCGCACGACGCTGCCCCCCAAAGAGGCCCCGGGCTTTCCCCATCCAGCCCCGGCAGCGGTGGCAGCACGGGTGGCCCCTTGTGTCCCCCTCACGTCTCCTCCAGCAAACAGCACCTGCCACACCCTCGGCCTCCATCGCCGGAGGGAGGAGGGGGCTCAGCCGAGCCCCCCGTGAGGGCTCTGGGGGCCCCGGGGCCGGGCAGCCCTTCTCGGCCAGGCCTCCCACCGCGTCCACCCCGGGCCCCCGCGTCCCGCTGGCTGGCGGGGAACCCAGCCTCACCCACAGGGGCCCGGCCGCTGAGGCCTGCAGCACCCGGGGGCCCCGGGCGGGCGGCCCGCAGCCCTGGCGCCGGCGGCCTGGGCGTCACGCGCCCCCTCCCCGCCCCTGGGGCGCACGGCCCCCCCGGCCCTTACCCGGCACTGCCTCGGGCCAGCAATTCCTGCTCCTCGGAGCAGCCCTGGCTCGGAGCCTCCGCCATGGGCCTGGCGTCCGGGCGGTGTGGCTGTGGCTGTGGCTGTGGCTGTGTAGCTGTGTGTGTGTGCGCGCAGGGGCTCTGGGTGCTTCCTGGGGCGGTGGCCGAGCCCCCACCCCCCACCCCCACACCCCCAGTTTCACTTCCCCCTTCCGGCTGCAGGTTGAGGTTTGAGCTCTGGTTGGGGTGTTGTTTTCATGTTGTTGCTACAAGAGGAGAGAGAACCAGCCAGCAGGAAGCATGAAGCAAGCGGCAGGGGCCTTGGGGTGCCAGGCCCCATGGCGGGGGGTGGGGACACCGTCTGCGGTCCACAGTCCCGGTGCCCGCACAGCAGCCCCGCACCCCCCGCTCGGTCCCCCCGAAGGCCACGGCTGCAGAGTCCTCTAAGCTGTTGGCTGTCCCGAGGGCCAGGCGGTGGCTCTGGTCCCCTGGCCCCCACGCTTGGCCTCCTGACCTCAGGATGAACCCGGCCGTGCGCTCACCCAGCGGGGTGCTCCCCCGCTCCTCCCCTCCAGCCTGTCACCTCCTCGTCCCTGCCTGGCCCGGGCTGGGGGGGACCTCTGGGGTCGTGTGTTTTCTTGACTTCCTCGAGCTGCCGGGCTGTGGGTCTCCCCGTGGCCCCGCCCCTTGTCCCCTCAACTCTGCCCCCCCTCATGCCGTGCTTGGGGGAGCTGGACACTGGCGTGTGACTGACAGCCAGTGTCCCCAGCCTCCGGCGGTCAGGGTTCAGGGGCTTCCCTGGTGGTGGGCAGCTGGGGGGCCTCGAGCTGTCTGCCTTTCGGCCAAGCTGGGACAGCCACGCAGGTGGCAGGGACGACCCTCACTGACCTGGGCTGACCCTTGGACCCACAAGGGGGGGAAGAGGGAGCCCCAGGCCATCTCGCCAAGCCCTGGCCAGTGGAAGTCTGAGAGATCCAACGGGAAGGGACGGGGAGGGCCCCCAGGCAAAGGGGGCAGGAGAGGGGGCAGCGGAGGCAGGGGGCCCCGAGCGCTGGTCCATCTGCGTGGGGCCAGGCCCCGGCATCCCCGGCCACGCGCCTCCAGCTCCTGCACCTCCCGGGCCCCTCGTCCATGGGACACCCCGGCCGGACTGTCGTTCGAGTTCCCTCTGGCCGACGGTGAAGCTGGTCCCTGTGTCACGTGGCCTCGCCACGGTGAGGGAGGGCCAGCGCAGGCTGGGCGCCCCCGACACGTGGTTCCCCACCCCGCCATGCGCTATTGCAGCCTCTGTCCAAACACTGCTGAGGATTCCAAGGCCCCCAGCGAGGGCTCCTCCCTCTCTCCCTCTGTCCCCCGCCCGAAGGCCCCTCCAGCCACGTGTTGAGCTGTGTCCCCCCCAGATTCACAGGTTGACGTCCTCACCCCCTGCACCTCAGCAGGGGACCCGACTGGGAAGCAGGGCCACTGCAGACATGACTGGCCAGGACGAGGTCACCAGGGTGGCCCTGATCCAGTGTGACCGTCCTCATGGGGTGGGGAAACGCGGGGACAAGGCCACACGTGGGGACAAGGCCACGTGCGCGTGAAGGCAGGGACGGGGAGATGCGTGTACGAGCCGAGGAGCCCCACAGACGCCCCCCCCCCACGCCCTGATAGGCAAGGGCCTGGACCAGAGGCCCCCTCACCGCCTCCTCGGGCAGGGACCCGCCCTGCTGGGTGAGGCGAGTGGGGACAAGCGGACGGAGGGGGCAGCGCTGGCTGCTCCCTGGGGGCGTCAAAGCGGAGTGCCCGGGGCCGCTGGGCACATGGGCACGGTGACCTCAAAGGGACGGTCCCTAGGCGGGACAGTGTGCCAGGGCCACACGCTCGAGTGACACCGGATGGCAAGACGCCAGGGAAGGGACGGGAGAGAGTAGGCGGAGCGAGCGAGGAGAAGTGAAGAATGGGGAAGTGGTCGCCACACACCGTAGGTCGGGCCAGGGGAGGACAGAGCATGTCTGGCCTGGGGACCCGGCCACCACGCCGAGGGCGTACGGTGGCCCACAGAGGGCCGAGCCTCAGGGGGATGGCAGGTCCCCACTCGTCAGCACGATGCCAGCACGTGGCCCAGCGGCCAGAGGGCAGTGGGGGCTGCCCTCGGGGTGGGGGCGGGGCACAGGCCGAGGGCCGTGGGGGTAGCGGAAGGGCCGGGGGGCTGGAGGCGGGATGCTGGGGGAGGCAGACGGATGACGGGAAGCGTGTCGTGAGGGTCGGGGGGGGGTGGGTAATGGGGAGGGCCAAGAAAGTCAGCGGCAGTGCCGGTGAGTGTCACAGGCTGCCTGGCGTCCCCCCCAGAAGTCACACGTGCGGGTCCCAGTCCCCGGCACCCGCGAGCTCCATCTTACTAGGAGACGGGTCTTCGCACACGGCCAAGTTGAAACGGGGCCCCGGGGTGGGCCCTGGTCCCCGGTGACTGTGTCCTCATAAGCGGAGGTCGGGGCTCAGACATGCACGGAGGGACGAGCATGTGGGACACGGCGGGAGACGCCGTCCACACGCCCGGGAGAGAGGCCTCGGGGGGACCCGCCCGCCCACGCCTGGGTCTGGGGACAGTGACTGTCCGAGGTCCGAGCTGCCCGGTCCGCGGTGCTTTTTCACAGCGGCTCAGGACACTGACGCGGGGACCCTGGTCACCGGGAAAGGCCAGCGGCTGGGACCAAGAGCCCCCCGCTCCCGTCTGGCTATCTGACCCCAGGACGCTGCTCCCCAAGGACCTCAGCATCCTGGCTGGGCCTCCGTGTCCAGCTGGCAGGGAGGGGAGGGCACCCACGGGTGGCAGGAGGGCCAGGGTGAAGCTTCCAGGCTGGGCCGAGGCGGGCATGGCGTGCTCGGGAGGGCCGGGCTGACGCCCAGAGGTGCCTGCGGTGTCCCCCTCCCTGGGGGCAACGGCGGGCCTGGGCCCAGACACCGCCGGTGCTTAGGGACCAGCGGGCCGCTTCTCTGCTTCCTGGCCCGTCAGGGCACGGAGGTCCATCCGTGTACCTGCCGCCCCAGCCCTGTGCTCAGCCATCCGCCCCCGGGGGGCCGCGGTCCCCTCCCAGGCCTCGGCACTCCGGGCTTCTCAGACTACGGTGGGGAGGGGAGGGTGACACCCCCACCTGCAGACACCGCCGCCCAGGCCCCCTCCTCACCCACGCTCCCATGCGCGTCCTCCACCCTGCAGAGATCTTTCTAGAATGCAAGCACAGCCCTCGCCATGTGCCAGGCTCTGGGCCTCACGCTTCCTACGAGCCGCCCGTCAGCCTCGCCCTGGGCTGTGTGGTCACGTCCGTTTCAGCGAGGACACCAGGACACCAGGACACCAGGACACCAGGATGACCGGGCGAGGCCAGCAGTGGACACTGGCTAGCCTGGCTCTCCCCTGCTTCACCTGTCCATTCATGCGACAAACACCCCAAAACCCACCGTCCTGCCCCCCGATTACAATGGTCCCCAAACCCGTGTCTCCGTGGCTGCTCCCAGCCCCTCGGCCCCCCCTCGGCTCCCCGCCCGGGGGACCGCCATCTGGAATTTTGTGTCTCACATGCTCTAGTCTTTTATGAAAAAGTTCGCTTTCCTGCAGACCGAGCCCCCCACCCCCACGGCGTCGAGCCCTGTGGGTTGGGGGGCTGCAGGGTCCCCTGCTCGGCGAGGCCCTGGGAGCTGTTCAAAGGACGCAGCCCGACCGGCTGGAGTGAGGAGTGGGGAGTGGGGAGTGGGGCGGGAGGTGCCGGTGACGGCTGCCGGTCCCCGGAGGCAGCTGGGGCTGACAGCAGCCCCCCTTCCCATCTCCGGCCCCCCGGCAGCTCCCTGGGAACGGGGGCAAGGGCAGGACAGACAGCTTCTCCATCATGGGGCCCAGGCCCGGCCTCCCCCGGGCGCCCCACCAGAGATCTGAGCCGAGGGGCCTTGGCGGGCGGACCACTGCGCCATCCATCACCAGGGAGGCTGACAGCCTTGGCCTTGCTGTGACAGTCCTCATCCGTCCCTTGATGTGTGAGGTGGGCCAAGGCCTTGGGGCTGAGCAGGAAGGAGCCAAGCCCTCCCTCTGGGCCCATGTGGGGCCCATGTGGGGCCAGACCCCAGCCAAGCAGCCCCTCTCCGCTGCGCGCGCGAGGCACTCTGGGAGGCCTGCGTGGCAGGCTTGCTCCCGCTGGGCCCTGTGGGGGGGCCGTGGGGCCCCGGGAGGGGCAGCCCCCGCACACACGTGCCTGCCTGAGCCCCCGCTGGACTTGGGTCCTGCAGAGAGGGTCTATGTACGGGCAAAGCCCCTTGCGATGACCGCGCGAGTGGACAGATGACCTCATTTTGAGAACCCCCTGCTCACACAGGACTCGGGCCGTGGGTCTCCAGCCCCTGCGGGGTCCGGTGTGTTCAGAGAGAGCCCGGGGGAGCCCCCAGGAGCTGACCGCCCGCCACAAAGCGGAGCCCCAGGGTGCAGGCGGGCGATTTGGTTAGCAGGGCCTTGCTTAGCCCATGCAGGGGTCCCCCGCTGCGCCCCCTCCCCGGCTCCCCGCGCCCCGCCAACGGCACCGACGGGGCCTCCGGGGGCGCGGGCAGAGGGGCTGCAACAGGACCACAGCAGCCGGGCGTGGGGTCGGAAGCCTTTATTGGCAGCCGAGGCGAGGCGAGGCGAGCGTGCCCCAGCCCGGAGCTCTGCGCCCCGCATCCTCGCGGGAGGGCGTGGTGGCCGCGGTGGCCGCGGGGACCTAGGACTCGGTCTCGAACATCTTCTTGCGGCCCTCCATGCCCGACTTCTCCTCGATGTTCTTCCGCCAGTCACCCACGTCGCGCAGGTCCCGCTCCTGGGACGGGGGGTGGGGATGGGGCGGCGGCGGCGGCTCAGGCGCATGCGCACGGGGGTCCCCCGCAGCCCCGCTGCCCTCCCACCCAGGCCCGCCCCCCGCCAGGCCCGGCGCGGCTCCCGCACCTTCTCGGTGTCCTCCTTCTTGACCTGCTTCAGGTTGGCGCGCAGGTCCATGCACACCTTGTGCTTGGAGCCCAGCAGCGCCTTGAGCATGGCGTCGGCCGACATGCGCACGCGCCGCAGCGGCGGCCGCTTGAACTTGCCGCGCAGGTCGAAGAGCTTCTGGTTCATGTCCTCCAGCTGCGGGCGGTGTGCGGGGTGGGGGGGGCGCCGAGGGCCGGGCGCGAGCCGGAGGGGCCGCCCGCCCAACCCCCTGCACCCCCAGCGCCCCCTGCACCCCCATCCCCCTGCACCCCGCGCCCCTGCTCACCTCCTTGGTGCTCTTCTGCACCTTCATCTCCATGTCGTACTTCTCCTCCTCGGCCGCGTCGATCTTGGCGTGCAGCTGTCGGCAGAGCTCCTGGGGGGACGAGGGGTGGGCGTGGGGGGCCGGTGTGGGGGAGGCCGCCCCGACACTGGGCTCCCCAGCCGCCCTGACCGCGCCGCCTGCCCCCCCCCGCCTTGGCCGGTGGGAAACGGGGAGCGGAGTGGGGGGGAAGGGGGCGCTGCGGGCGGGGCCCGGGGTACCTGCACCTCGGCCATGGAGCCCGGGATGTGCAGCGGGGGGCAGTGCTCCGACAGGTAGTTCTGCTTCTCGGACTCGCGGCGCCCCTCCTCCTTCTCCAGCTCGCTGGCCGCGATCTGCAGCATGACGCTCTGTGCGGGCGAGGGGCGCGCGCGTGCGTGAGGAGGGGCTGCGTGGCTCCCCGCGGACCCCCCGCGGACCCTCACAGCCCCCCAGAGCGGCACCTACCTTCAGGTGCTGTCTGCGGGCCGTGATGGCCCTGTTGCGTTTCTGCGGGGCGGGGGAGAAGACGCAGAGTCAGGGCCCAGCCAGGGCCCCGCGCGGCCCCGCAGCCCCTCCGCGCGCGGCCTGCGTCCATGCGGGCCTGGGGGCCTGCTGCGGGGGCAGCTGGGGCTCCCGAGGTCCTCCCGCCACACGGGAGGACGCCAGCCATCAGTGCGGGGTGAGGGGGTGCAGTGTTTAGAAGGAAGAAGCAACCCCAGTGACCAGGCCGCGCTTCCGGCCACCGCAGACGCGAGGCAGCCACTTCCTCTGCCGCGGGTGTCTGCGGGGGCGGGGGGCGGGGTGCCTTCCGGGGGCTCGACGCCCTGACCTCTGACCTAGCCCCTCAGAGTTGCACCCCCAGAAGGTACTCACCTCATCACTGTCCCAGGAGGGGCGCAGGAGTCGGGGAAGAGAAGAAAGAAGTTAGGGGCGTTCGTGGGGTTTTGTGGGGGTGGCGGGTGGGAATGGCGGTGGCCGGGGGTGGGCAGGGGCCACTGAGGGGGGAATGGGGGGTGGGGGCGGGTGGGATAGACACTAAGACTGGGGGGCTCCACGTACTCCCCCATCCTGAAGTCCTGGGCCTGGAGCCTGTGTGGGAGAGAAAACCGGGGTGTCAGGGCCACGAGCTGCCTGGGGGGGAGGGGTGCGGCGCCTCCCGCTTCCCCCGCCCGGCCCCCAACTCCAAACTTCCAAGGGCAGGGTGTATGTGGGGGGGTGGCAATGTCTTGGAATTCCCTGGGGCTCGAAGTGAAGGGGAAAGTGTTCCAGAACCATCCGGGCAGGGCCTGGGGCCCTGCAGCTGTCCCCGCGGGCGGGGCGGGTGGGGACAGCACAGGTGGCCGCCAGAGCCACCACCCGCTATTTTTAACTCGGCTCCTTCGGCTCTGGGCCCAAGTGCCTGCGAGAAGCTGCTCCCCACTTTGGCCTGGGGGGTCTCGACCCACAAAGCCCCCTTAGGGTGCCCCAGACATGAGGCCCGGCCACCGGGGGTCTGTCCAGGGCCCTGTCACTCCCCAGCCTTGCTCCCAACCTATCTGCCTCTCGCTCCCGGCTCCCCGGAAGCCCCCGCAGAGGGCCACTGGTGGGTCCCCCGGCCCCCGGCCCCGCCCCGGGGACCCCCGCCGGCTATCGCAGTGGGAGGGGGGTGCCTGTCCCAGCCTCGGCCTCTGGCCGGCCTCACCTGGCGTCCGGGCAGCGGTGCTGGGCGAGAGGTCAGACCGTGGTGGCGAGTCGGGCTGGTGGGCCCGGGGGAGGGCTATAAATGGCCTCCCCAGGCCGGGCCCCCGCTCAGAAAGGACATGGAGCCCTCCTCAGACCAATGGGGGCCCGGGGCCTCCCCACCTGCCCCGGCCGCCCGGCCCGGCCCTGCCGCGTGCCGCCGTCCAGTCCAAGAAGTCTTGGTTGGCAGGGGTGGGGGGGGTGGGCGGGGGTGCCGAGATTGGGTTGCTCTATTTAGGGACGGGTGACAAACTCGAGAAGCCTCCTGCTCCTTGCAAGGAGCCTGACAGTGGCTGAGCACGGCCTGGCTGGGCCACCGTGGGGTCCCTGGGAGCCTGGCCCTGTCTCGTCCTAGGTTAGGGAGCACACTGCAATGTTTGGGGGGGACGACGGCCGCTTCTGCAGCTCACTGTTCCCCTTGCAGCCCGTCGGGCGCCCCTGCCACGTGGCCGCGGGGCTCTGGGGAGGGGGGGCTGCCCTCCCTGCCTTCTCTCCCTGGAGCAGGAGTGCAGGTTGTGTGTGTGTGTGTGTGTGTGTGTGTGGAGAGGGGTGTCCTGTGTGTGTGGAGGGGGTGTCCTGGACACGTGGCCGTGTCCTGTGTGCCCCCTCCGACGGCCGTGGGTGCACAGCCCCCTCCCCCCGCGCCCCTCCACTGTGGGGTGGTAAAACCCGGCAGGAACCAGAACGGCTCGAGGCCCAGGCAGGCCCTGCATTGCCTTCCCCACCCTGCGAGGCCTCATCCCCCCCCCCCAACCCCCCGTCCCGGGCCCCAGCCCAGGCCCCAGCCCGGGCCCCCGCCCAACACCGCCATCTGGAGCGCCATGACTTGGCACTCACCGCGCTGGGGGCTCGGGCCCCAGCCCTGGCGGGGCCTGGGCCGGGGGAGGGTCAAGGAAAGCCAGATGTGTGGGATTAGAGCTGCTGCTTTCCCAGCCAGCCCGGGGGGCCCCAGAGGCCCCGCCGCTGCGAAGGTTGCTACTGCCCCCTGCTGCTCGCTCGCGGCAGGCCCGCAGCCGCCTTCTAGAAGGTTCTAGGGCTCTGAGAGGAGCTGGGGAGAAGGCCCTGGGCTTGGGGTTCATTCCTCCCACCTTCGCCACCCCCCCCAGGCGTCTCCCGATCGCCTGCCGTGGGCCGCCTCGCCCTCACCCCACACCGCACCTGGTGCCCCAGCCCGCACTCCGCTGCTCCCGTGCCCGGTGGGCTTGGAAGGGCCCCTTCACGTCCCCCAGGGCCCAGGCCTTGGTCAGCGGCCTCAGGACCTGGCGCCTCCCGGCCCTGGGGAGGGGTCCCTGCCCTCCTGTGTCCCCGAGGGCTTAGAAAGGACACATAGCTGTGGTGGAAGGAGGGATTTATTGTGGGGGGGCCTCCCGGGGGGGGCTGGACAGGTGCCCGCAGCTCAGCCCAGGGCGGCCGAGGCTGGGGTTCGCCCTCAGGAGCCCGGCAGAGGCGGGTGTGGGCGGGGCTCCCCGGCCAGGGCCTGGCCCACCTCGCCGGGGGGCCGCAGGCGGTGCCACTGGGCCACGGGCCGCCGGGCGTGGGCTAGCATGTCTGCCCAGTGCTGCAGGGGCTGGCCAGAGGCCCGGGCGCCCAGCGCCACCTTACCCACGGGCTCGGCCCGGAACCGCGGGCCCCGGGCCCAGACGGCCAGCACCAGATCCACGCTCTGGGGGAGGCAGGCGGACGTGCGCGCGTGCGGAGAGACAGAGACGGCCGTCAGCCCGGCCCCCCGGGGAGGACCCGCCCGCCCCCTCCTCCGGGCAGCCCACCTGGACCTGGCTGAGGGGCACGCAGAAGGTGAAGGCCTCGTTGAAGTAGGGGGCGGCCGAGGGCCCCCTGGCGGACGTCCTGCGCCCTTCCCACTCCCTCCGGTTCTGCATCAGCTGCACCTTCACGTAGGACTCTGGGCGGCGAGAGGGCCAGGACCGCCGTCGGGGTCTGCGCGCCCGGCGCGGGGCCCTTTGCACACACGGGGTCGGGGGCGGCCGTGCCTCTGACCTGCCAGCCCCGGGCCCAGGCCGCGGGCCTCCAGCACGGCCACGGTCAGCCGGCCTGCGCTGGGCACGTAGCGCAGCGAGACGCACAGCTCCCCCGTCTGCTCTGCCTGCGGGCGGCGAGAGGTGTGGGGGGAAGGGTCTCAGTGTCCCCGCCGGCCCGGCGGTCGGCGGCCTCACCTCGGCGGAGCCCGGCGGGCCCAGCGGGCGCCAGAGTTCCAGGACGTGCCGCAGGTCCACGGCGCCCAGCGGCAGGCGGAGCGTGCCCAGCGGCTCGTGCCGTGAGACGCGCTGGGAATCCCGCAGCTGCACCAGCAGCGTGGCCCCGGGCAGCTCTGCGGGCAGCACCTGCGGGTCGGCGGGCCGGCGGGCGGGCGGGTGCGTGAGCCGCCTCCGCCCCCAGCCCGGGCACCGCCACCCGCTCCCCCCACCCCACCCCCCGCCACCGCCGCCGGCCCACGCTCACCGGGAAGCTGCAGGTCTCGTCGAACACGGGGCAGAGCGTGCCGCGGTGCACCTTCGTCTCGTGCCTGGGCCCGGCCCGGGGGGAGAGGCTGACGCAGGCGTAGGGGTCCGCCGTGCCGCCCGGGGCCCGGGCCCTCAGGCCCACCGCCTGCCTGAGGCCCACCCTGATCTGGGAGGCAGGAGGGGCTCAGCCAGGGGCCCCCTGCGCCTGGCACCCTGCGCCCGCCCGTCGCCCACCGCCTCGCACCAGCCCCCAGACCCTCTGGGCCTCACCTCCTGGCTCGCCAGGTCGTACTGCAGGGACAGCTGCAGGCGCCCCCACTCCTGGGGCTCCCCAGAGCCGGACTCCACATCATCCACCTCCGGCTGCACCTGGGGTAGGGGGGTAGGGACTGGGGATACGGGTTGCTGGGGCCCCCATCGGAGCCCGAACCTGCCAGGCCAGGTGCCCACATCCGGGCCAGGCCACCAGAAGGCTCAGGGCCTCAGCTCAGCTCTGAGGCCCGCCGGGACTGGAGGACCAGCCCCCCCCCCCCAGAGAACCTGCGGTGGCACCCCGCAGTGCACAGCTCGGCCCCCCCGGACTCTGCTCTGTCACGGCTTCTCCCCCACTCCGCTCGTGGGTCCCCTGCCTGGGGGGCCCGTGGCCCCCGCGTCTGGGCAGACCAGCCCGCCCCGGGGCTGCGCTTGCCCCCGGCCTCGCCGGGCCACCCCGAGCCTGCACCCGGGCCGGGGGCTGCCCGCTGGGCACCGCGAGCGCTGGTCCGCTCCTCACCAGGTGTGGGGAGGTGGCGCCGCGGGCGCGGGGCAGGCCCACGGCCTCCGTGCCCCTGGGCTTGTCCCTGCGTGAGCGTCAGCCGCAGCAACGGCAGAGGACGCCGAGGAGGAGACAGGAAGCGACGAGGACCGCGGCCACAGCGGCGACGGTGACGGCCGCCCAGCGGGGCCCTGGGGTGGGCACGGAGATGGGCCTGAGCTGCATCCGTGGACGGCGCCGCCCCGGCCCGGCCCGGCCCGGGCCATCCCCGCGCCCCTCCCAGGACCCCCGACTCACAGGGGATCCCGGCGCTGAGGCCTGGAGTGAGCCCGGTCTCGGCCGTGGTGCCCACCGGGGCAGGGGTGCTGGCTGGGCCTGTGGGGCGCCCCATCGCCCTACCCTGCTGGCTTGGAGGAGACGGCTGTGGTGGCCGGACCACCTGGGAGGCCGGCCCCTGGGGACCCTGTCCACCGCCCCATCTGCCCAGCAACAGTCAACTTGGGTCTGTCTGAGCACGGAGGCAGCCCAGGGTGGCCGGGGGTGACAGTTCTGAGTGGAGCCAACGGGAGGGAGGCCCTGGGCTTTGGCCAAAGTGCCAGCTTAGCTGCCACAGGCCCGGCCTCCTGGCCACCTCCCCGGCCCCCAGCCCTGGCCACGCAGGCCAGCCCGGGCAGCCCGGGCCCAGCCCTCACGGGTCCTCCCGGCAGAGCCGTGCCCCGTCCCAGCTCGGGGCCCTGCCTGGGGGTCGTTGTGGGGACCCCGGCTCATCTCTGCCGGACCTGGGACCCCTGGGGTGTGCCCGTCACACATGCGAGGGAGCCCCCAGCCCGGGCGTGACCTGGGAATGTGCTGATGGGGCTTGGAGGGGCCAGGGCCCCGCTGGGGTCATGGGGGGAGCAGGCGGGGTGAGGAGCGGGCTTGGCTGCCAGTGGGAGCTGGTCTTAGCAAGCTCAGCACGAAGGTGCGTTCCTGGCACGGGCGGGCTCCGGGCCAGCAGCACCTGGGGGGGAGGCGGGGAGGGGCGGGCGGGCGCAGGGTGTAGCTGGGAGCGGCAGGAATGTTCCTTGCTCGCTGACTCAGCAGCCTGCCCGCCCCAGCCTGCATATCTGCCTCCCCGAGGCGAGAGGGTAGGAAGGAGGGCGCAGCCCACCTGCCTGGGGCCCGGGGAGGGAGCACACCTGGCCCGGCCGGCTCCTCCCATCCACGGCAGGCACCCAGCATTCCAGCTGGGGGCCCCCTGATGCCACAGTGGGGTGTGTCGCGACCCCGGGCCCAGGCCTGCTCTGTGTCTCAGCGCCTCTTGGCCTCACGCCCCCCCCCCAGGAATGCTAGCAGCCGAGAGGCACAGTTCTTCTGACTTGGGGTCCCTCTCTTTGTCCACAAAAGCCTACTGCCCCCCTGCCTGAGGGGCTCGGCCCAGGCCACCCCCTCCAAGAAGAACCGACACCCAGGCGGGAGCCCTCGGCTGCACAGCCCCCACCCAGCCCGGCCCCGAGCTGCCAGAGGGGCAGCGAGGAGCCCTCCGTGACCCTGCCGTGACCCCCACAATCATGGCATCGAGACCTCCCCCCAGTGGGCTGGGCAGAGGCACCTCGACTCCCCAACGTCCATGCGAGGGGCTGCAGCCCCCCAGTGGGGAGGTGCCCCGGCCCCCCACCCATATCCTACCTCCCAGGCCCAGCTCTGTCGCCCCTCAGGGCTGTGGCACAGAGAGAGGGTTCAGGGGGGGCACCCTGCATGGTCCGACACCCTCCACTGTCCCCCTTGACACTCTGACCGCTGTGTGACGGGCAGGGGGCTCTGGGGCGAGGCCCCCCCCCGCCCATGCGGGGCGCTGGGCGCTGGGCGCAGGCCGCCGTCCCCCCCACACACCCTGCTGGGGCCCCCCGCCCCGCTGGCTCAGCGTCTGCAACGCCCCGGCAGCGGCCGCGTTCCGAGGGGCCCAGCTCCCCGTGTGGAATTCGTTGTCAAACTTTCCGATGCGAGCTGCCAGAGCCTGTGTATGTTCTGGCGTCGAGGAGCCGCTCGGGGTTTGAGGCCCCCGCGCGGGGGCCGGGGTCAGCGCGGAGCCCCGTGTGTGCGTGTGTGCGTGCATGCACACGGGCACGCGTGTGTGTGTGTGTGTGTGCACACGCGTGTGCCTCCCCCCCTCTCGGCCCCGCGTTGCTGCCGCCCTCAGCTGGGATGGGGCACCGAGTCACGGGGGCCGGGGTCAGCGCGGAGCCCCGTGTGTGCGTGTGTGCGTGCGTGCACACGGGCACGCGTGTGCGTGTGTGTGTGTGCACACGCGTGTGCCTCCCCCCCCCCGGCCCCACGTTGCTGCCGCCCTCAGCTGGGATGGGGCACCGAGTCACGGGGGCCGGGGGCTTCTGGCTGGGCAGGGTTTCTGGGCCAGCCAAGTGGAGGCTGTCTCCCTGCCACCACCCCCCGGGACCACAGGGTGCCTAGAAGCTGTCCAGAGACTCCCCCGGGGCCCTGGGGGTACCGGGCCGTGAGCAGGGAGCGTCCCCGAGGCCTGGGGAGGCAAAGGGTCCCTCAGGACCTCCGGGTCCGCATGGTGGTCAAGGTTCGGGCAGGCACACGGCCACCAGGTGGCACCATCTGCCCCGCGGGGCCGGCCAGGCTCCCGTACCTGGCCTGGGGAGCGCCAGCCACCAGCCCAGGCCGGTGGAGGGGCCGGGAAAGCCCCCGTCCCCCCCGGCGCCGGAGGGCTACCCGGCTCTCCTCCCGAGCCTGGGGCTCCCTCTGGTCCAGCCTTCCCTGCACTCACCCAGAAAGCCGTTCCTGGGGCCTCCCTGCTGTCCATGCTCTGTGGCCTGGCTGCGGGGCCCTGTGGGGTGCTCAGCCCCATGTCCCCAGCAGAGGGGGACAGGCACCCCCCCAGAAGCCAGTCCCCCTTCCCGCTACCCGTCAGGGGCCCCCTCCAGCCACGGTGCAGACGCAGCTCTGTGCTCAGCGCTGGCAGGCCGGTCGGCTCCCGCTGCTCAGAGCCCACACCGTCCGCATCCCCGTCCTCGTCCCCGTCCCCGTCCCCGTCCCCACCAAACGTGACCCTCAGGGGCTGCGTGCCCCCCACCTCCTTCAGAAGCCCTCCCTGCTCACTCCTGGCCCCCAGACCTGCCCTGCAGTTTGCCGCCTGCCCCCGGCAGCCCTCATCCCAGCTGCCCTGGGCGGGGGGCCGCTGGGTCCCCTCCTGTGGGCTGTCCTGGTACCTCGGGTGGGCACCCCTGAAAGCCACGCTAACTGGCCCTCCCACCTTCGGTCTGACTAGAATTCTTCATGCTTGCATGGAAGGGAGTCTCTGTGGGCCTTTCGGGGGAAGAGCAAATGTTGGGGCGGCAGCCCCCCAGGAGCAGCACCCTCTCACCTGACGGCCGGCTCTGTGGCCTGCCAGCCGCAGGGGACCCGGGCGCCCGCGGGCGGTGCTCAGACGCCGTGGCCGAGCCTGGTGCCGTTGGCGCCAGTGACCAGGAAGTTCTTGGTGTGTGAGAGGGCATGGGACACAGGGACTCGGGGAGCCCCACCTCACGGCCGGGGTCTCTCCTGCGGGGAGGGTGCCTCCCGAGAGACCCAGGCGTCGGGCATCTGGCCCCGGCCCACCTCCAGGGGTCCCCGGGGGTCGAGTCCCCCTAGAGGCCCAGCGGACGGGGTGACCGCCCATTTGGGCAGTGAGAGGGGGGTCTGGACACGGTCTGAGAAGGTTCTGCACCTCAGGGCTGGTGTCCCCAGTCAGGGGGGCGTCTGGCTGTCTAAGGTCGTGGGGACCAGGCACAGGAGGCCTGGCCCCCAGCACGGAGAGCCCGGGGTGTGCCGGGCAGGGCCTGCGGTGGCACCCCAGCTGCCCGAGCCCGTCTGGGGCTGCTCGGCCCTGCTGCTTCCAGAGAATCTTCTGGAAGCTTTTGTGTCCATACTTCGCCTCTGGCTGGGCCAGCCCTCCCCAGAGTCCCCCGTATCCCTGCTCTGTGAGGCCGCTGGCTTCAGTGGCCCGGCCGGGCCTGCAGGGTCCACCCCGGCTCTGGCCAGCTTATCCGGGCCAATCTCTCTCGTCACGTCCGTCCCCCGGGTCCCAGCATCGTGTAGCCCCCCAGGCCGGGGCATCTCTTGGCGGCCATCACGGCTGGTGGCCAGACATGGCCCTGGTTAATGCTTAACCGGGAGCCCGTCACACCACGGCCACCCGCAGGGCCGGTTGGGCAGGAGGCTCTGAGGCCACTCTGGGGGCTCGGCAGGCGGGCCGTGCACACGTGCGTGTGCCCACGCCGCTCACGAGACACTCCGGGGACGTGCGGCACGTGGGGGCATGCCTGTCCCTGGGCGGGTGTCCCCGCGCACAGGGCCCAGGCCTTCCTCCGGGTCCGACCCAGAGATGCCACGGGGAGGAAGCGGCCCTAGCACAGCTCTGGGGCCGGGCGGACGCCGGCTGGGCCGAGGGGCGCGAGGGCACGCGGGCGCCCGGCTCGGGGGGCAGGCGGTGGGCGGGTGCCCCCTCCCCGGGCCTCCCCCCGGCGCTGAGGGCTCTGGAGCGGGGCCCGGTGTCTGTATAGCGCCTTTGTGCCTTCCCCCGGACACGGGCGCCCGGTGGCCAGACGGCGTCTGAGGCACCAGGTCAGGAGGCAAAGCCACAGCGCCCCAGCCCCCGGCCGGCCCCACCGCCCGGGGACACGACCCGCTGCGGCTGGGGCTCTGGGCTGGCTTCCTGTGGGGCGGCCGGGGGCCGGGGGGGAGGCGCCTGAGGCTGGATCTCGGGGCGGACGCTGGCTTGCAAGCAGACGGGGGCCACTGGCGGGGGAATGTGGGACACGCAGGGACAGCCTTCACCCCGCCCGCGTGCGCCCCGCAGGCTGGCCCCCCGCTCCCGTCCTCTGCAAGTTGGGGGACCCTGTGCCCGTTCTCCGGGCTCAGCCTGGGTGTGCCCCTTGTCATGCTCGTTTCTGGCTGTCTGTGCCCCTTTGTCTGCAGACACTGTACCCCTGAACATCTGGGGAAACTGCTCGTCTGAACCTGAGCACCAGGGGAGCCTGCACCCCCTTCTTTTGGGTACTGGTGTCCTAGTACTGCTTTATGAATTTCGTTCACCATCTTCCGAATCTGTGGGTCCAGCTTTCTGGGGGATGCGAGCCCCCGCTTTTTGGAAACTCTGGGTGAATTATACCCCATTTCCCTGGAGACTGAGGGGACAGACCCTACGGTCTGAATGCACGTGCAGTGTGTCACTGCTCACCGAACCCCACAAGAGGGGGGCAGGTCCCTCCTGGGGCCACGGGCACCCTGCGGGGACCCTGGTGACCCTCGGCCTGTCCCCCATGCCTGCAGGACCCTGGGGACAGCCCGACGCCCTGCGCTCCCTGCGGCCTTCCCCGTCACTTCCAGGGACCGGGCACGGGGGCTCCCCACTGTGGCCACCACGGTGCCTGGACGCCCCTCACCCCCCCGACCCCTCGCCGGGCCCCGGGGGCCTCAGCGCCCCGCTGGCGTCTCGCGTGGCCTGCGTGCCAGGCCCGGCCGGTGGCCTGGGGCCTGCGGTTTGGACGCCTGCGCCGCGTCCGCCCCTCGGCCTGTGGGTCCCCTCACCCCGTCTCGGGTTCTCTATGCCCTATTCATTCGAGCACTGGGCCGGCTGCCCGCCCACCGCCCAGGTGTCTGGGCCGCCCCACCTATGTCTCCACAGCGGGGGGCTCCCCCCAGACACGCCTGGGGCCTGCACCTCGTTAGTCTCAGCAGGGCCTGTACCCCAGCTGCTGGACATGGGGGTCTGTCCATTAGCGAGGGCGCCAGCATGCCACCCCACACGCTCTGCCCGAGGACTGCGGCCTGCTGCGCCTCGGGGTTCCACAGTGCTGAGGGCCCTGGGTTCTGAACCCCCTCCCTGGAGGATTGGGGTGCCGTCTTTGCCCTGCTGTAGCCTGAGTGATGTCACTGGGTTTGACTGAGGAGCCGGGGACCTTGACCCCTGCTTGTCTGGGCATCGGGGCGATGAAGTGGACCCCGTACTCCTCGTCGGCAGGGCCCGGCCATGCTGCATGGGGCACGGGGCATGAGGGGCCCTGACCCTCACGGGCCTGACGGCGGCCACGCCCACAGCCCGCTGCCCACGGGGTCCACAGACCCGCCTAGTGCCCCCGAGCGGAGGGGGCCGGGTGCTGGGCACCTGTGGCCTGGCCGGTGTGTCCCGTCGGCTGACACGGGTCCCGACGGCCTGTCCCCACCCTGGGGTCCCCGCCTGCAGGGGTCCCCACGGGACGAGCGCCTTCCGAGGCTCGTGGTTCCGGCCCCAGGGTGCCCTCTGCCCGCACCCGAGGGGTTGGGGTCAAGGGCTTCGACCACACCTCGCCCTCCGGTGTCCCCCCATTGGAGTGTTGTGCCCCTCGAGTCCCTTGCCGCCCCAATGGGGGTCTTGGGCAGCCAGTCCCCCCGCCTGCCTCTCACACGGGCCCGGCGGCCGAGTCCAAGCCGCCCCACCGCGTGGTGGGGCGCCCGGCGCCCCTCCGGGGTGTCCCCACCTCGGAGCCCACCCCTCCCGGCCCCGTCTCCGTGCGGGTCCGTGTGTGAGGCGGGCGGGCTGCGCCCTGTCCGCCCACATCCCGAGACAGTCCGTGCTTTGTCTGCCCGCCGCAGGAGCAGCCGCCACGCGGCCAGCAGGCACATTCCGGGCCGGGCCGGGAGCCAAGGCAAACCCGGGGCTGCTGGCGCTGGCGGCAGCGGGGGAGGGGGCGCGAGGGCTGGCCGGGGGGCGGGGGGGGGTGGGAGACTGGGACCCCGGCCGGGAGTGCCGCAGAGCCCCCTCCCCTCCGTGCTTGTCCCGGACAGGCTGCCAGCGGGAGCGGCTGTGTGCGCATTCCAGGCCCTCCACCGCCGCCTGCCACCGCCTGCCCCGGCAGCCCCGCCACCCCCGCCCCGCGCCCCCCCGCCAGGAAGGGGGGCCCAGCCTGCCTGTGGGGCGTCGGGTCCCAGGTCCCAGGCTGGGGGCGGTGGGGAGCAGGGGTGGGCGGTGGGGATCCCACCTCCGGGGGCCACAGACCCCTGCTCCCTGCTGCCACCCTGGCCACCTCCCCGCTGTGGCCGGGGACCGCCCGGGGAGATGGCCACGGCTCCTGCGTCCCTTCCCACCGGGCTCTTTGGGACTGGCCAGGCTGTGCCTGTACTGTCTCCCGCCTCGTGTCAGGCACGTGAAGGTTGTCCCTGGGTGTCACAGAGTTGTCCCAGCGCCCAGGAGTCCCACGTGAGCCACACACAGGGCCTCGAGGACCCTTGTGTGAGAGAGACCAGCCAGGCGTCCTGGGTGGCAGTGGGGGGACCGGCCAGGCTCCCTGGGTAGCGGGGGGACCAGCCAGGCGTCCTGGGTGGTAGCGGGGAGACCGGGCAGGCTCCCTGGGTAGTGGGGGGACCAGCCAGGCTCCCTGGGTAGCGGGGGGACCAGCCAGGCATCCTGGGTGGCAGTGGGGGGACCAGCCAGGCTCCCTGGGTAGCGGGGGGACCAGCCAGGCATCCTGGGTGGCAGCGGGGAGACCAGCCAGGCTCCCTGGGTAGTGGGGGGACCGGCCAGGCGTCCTGGGTGGCAGTGGGGGGACCAGCCAGGCTCCCTGGGTAGCGGGGGGACCAGCCAGGCGTCCTGGGTGGCAGCGGGGAGACCGGCCAGGCTCCCTGGGTAGTGGGGGGACCGGCCAGGCGTCCTGGGTGGTGGCGAGGGGACCATCCAGCCTCCCTGGGGGCTGGTTTGTATTCTCTGGGGTGTCTCTGGATGGGCCTGCCCTGCGGGGTCACCTCCCACAGGGTCCTGGAGGCCCAGGTGTTCCCCACGGGCTGAGGGGTCCCCAGGTCCCCACCCCACATGCCGTCCTCGCCTGTCTTGCTCTGTGTTGGCCTCAGAATTGCTTTGTCCTGGTCCCGCCCGCCCCTCGGAGCCCCGCGCCGAGCCCCCGTGCGGGCCTGCTGCGCCCCGGGTCTGCGGGGAGACGCACAGGCACCCCGTTTAGCCGGCACGCGGTGTCAGTGGGGACGGCTGATGCGGGCCTGCACCTACGGCTCGGGTGGGCTGTGCTGGCCCAGGCCACCCGGGCGGGGTCTGTGGCTGTGAGTGCTGGCAGGGCCGGGGACGGTGCGTGGAAGGGTGGCCGGGACTGGTGGCCCCCTTCTCGGTCACCTCTTGGGCGGCGTCTGCCTCCCTGGAGCCTGTGGCTCTCCCGCCCGGCCCTCGCTCAGGGTTGGGGTGTCAGGGTCTAGTCAGGGGTCCCCCCGGCCCATCTTGCTAGTGCTCTGCGGGACACTGAGGTGATCACCGGGTGGCCCGGGACCTGTCCCCACAGGGCCTCCCCAGCAGTCCCCCCCCAGGGCAGCAAGTGACCCAAGAGAGCTGACCGGCCCCGGTCAGCACCCTTCCTTAGCCTGGGGGGCCAGGGCGGCAGAGCCAGGGCCGAGGTGGGCGGGTGCGCAGCCCGAACCAAGATCAGTCAGGTTCCAAGCTCCCCCTGCTGTCCGCCCACAGCTGCTGGAGAGGCTGGCCTCGCCTCCAACGGTCGTGCTGCTGCTTCCCGCCACGCGGCCCGGCTCCGCCCGCGGCCCCCCTCCCGCGGCCCAGCCCGGCAGCTCCGCGGGCAGCGGGCGCCCCCTTCCGTACGCAGGCCTCTCGCCGGCCCCTTCCACCGCAGTCCAAGCCAGACCCCACTCTCCAAGGGCCCATCCCCTCTGTCCTGGCTGTCTGTCCCGTCCGTCCAGGGGATCCCCACGCCGGGATCCCCTTCCTGCAGGAGAAGCCCCTCCCAGGGGCTTGTCTGAACCGAGGCCCCTTCGGAACGGCCCTCCGTCCTGAGGCCACTCCCCACAAACAGCTCCCGGAGGGCTCCCTGGGGTCCCGGGAGGTCAGGGGTCGTCACGAAGGAGCTGCAGCCTCCTTCCAGGTCCTGCCCCCTCCATCCCCCGCACCCCCCGGAGGGTCCCCTTGAGTCCTGGACATCGAGGCCACAGCGGGGTCGCCTGTGGCTGGGAGAGAGCGAGGCACAGGGACCTTGCCCAGTGCCCAGGCCGGTGACAGGCCACAGACACGTCGGGGACAACGGCCATCAGGTCACAGATGACGGGAGAAGCGAGGCACTTTCTAGGGTGACAGAAGGGTGGGCTCGAGAGACGGAGAGTGACGAGTGAGGCTGGAGGAACTGTGCGGTCCTCGGGATGGCATGGGGGGAGGTGGAGGGGACAAGGCAGAGAGGTGGGCGTGTCACAGGCCGGTCACTGAGGCCACAAGAGCCGGGGAAGGAGCTACGGGGTCAGCTGCTGTAAACCAGGGCAGAGAGCGTCCAGCTGCCGTGCGCCCAGCAGAGCCTCAGAGCCACAGTCCCACCCCGAGGCCCGGGTGACTCCATGCACACACACACGCACATGCACACACACATGACCACACACACACATGGCCACGTGTGCACACATGACACCACATGTGCACACACAACCACATGTGTGCACATGTGACCACACGTGCACACACATGTGACCACACATGGCCACATGTGTGCATGCATAGCCACGTGTGTGCGCGCATGCACACATGTGCACACACATGGTTATGTGTGTGGCTGCACATGTGCGTGCATGCACACATGGCCACACGTGTGCACACGTGACCACACTGCGCACACGCACGCACGCATGCACACGTGCTTCCTCACACAGAAGCTGGCGCCCAGGAGGCCGTGTCGCCCCGTGACCCTCACGCCCCGGGCAGCAGGTCTCGCTGGCCCCGCCCTGCGTGGGCCGCACACGGCTGCCCCGGGAGGAAGGGGCCTTGGTCCCATCACAGCCACCGGCCCTGTGCGCCCCGCCGCCCGCACCGACGGGCCCACACGGAGCCCTGTGGTGCCAGGGCACGCATGGGCACCGGCTGGGCTGGGGCCGGAGCCCAGGTGCTGGCCGCCTCCGCCCCTATCGCTAACCGCTAACCATGGCTGGGCCTGGGAGCCACAGACCCCTGCACCCTGCAGGGTGGCAGGGCCCGAGGGTGGCCGCCAGGGCCGGCCTGTCCCCTCTAGAGCTCCCTGTGAACCCGCAGCCACACTGGAACGCACCCCTTGGCTCGCTCGTTGCTAGCTGACCCCGTGCCAGTGAGCCGGCGCTGTTGGCGCTGGGGACAAGCTGTGGGGTGCACGGGGACGGCCGCCGGTGCCTCTCACCGTCCCCGGGTGAAGGAGGGGCTGTGCCGGCAGGGCCCCAGGCCCCCCAACCCCCCATGGGCACAGCGCTGGCCTCGCTCAGCCTGCCACCGCGCGGAGCTGGGGCTGCTCCCAGCCCGGACGCCCGCTGGCACAGAGGCAGCTCCTCCCCCAGCTGCGCAGGACAGTCGGCACCCCCACACCACTGCAGCGGGGACCCGGGCCCCCCCGAGCCACTGCTTCCCCCACAGCTTCACTGGGTCAAGACACCGGGTCCTCGCTGGCCGAAGGGGCCATGGGCGTCCCCGTGTTCGGACGCCAGGGGACACCCAGGAAGGCTGGAGTGCTGAGGCCGGAACGGGCAGGGCCGCTGGAGGAGATGTGTTGGGGTGGGGTGGAGGGTGCAGGGCCTGAGGGCCAGGAAGGGGACCTGGGAGCCCCACTGCCCAGCCTGAAACCCTGGCCTGCTCGGCCAGAGACGAGGCAGAAGACAGGTTGAGCCCCTGTCCCAGGAGAGGGCAGCAGGGACCGGGGACCGGCACCCGTGGGCCACAGCGGCTCCGCCCACAGGCCAACAGGCTTTAAACCCCAGCTCTGCACTGAGGGGACCAGGTGAGAAGTGACAGGATCCCGGAGGTGTCCCGGCCGACCCCTGGGGGAGCAGCAGAGGGTGCCGGAGCCATCCCTGGTGCTGCCTCGGACCCCCGCCCAGGGAGCCCGCAGGCCAGCGAGGGCGATGGGTGACAGCCACGCAGGCCCCAACAGTGGGGGACGATGGCTGGCTAGCCGGCCTGGCTTGGGGGTCCGCCCTGCTCCCAGAGCCACCCCCACGGCAGACGAGATACTCGCTGTCACCCCTGGCCTGGGGCCCCTGGGCCCCGGTGTCTGTGCCGAGGGCGGGACCTGGGCCGTGCGTCTTGCATTCAGAGTCTGGCAGTGTCACCGGCAGGCGGGTCCCAGGCTCCGCGTCCATCACAGTCTCGCCGTGTTCGGCGGTCACCGGCCGACGGCCAGTCGCATCCCCGGCGCCAGGGGCCCCCGGCCCGCGGCCGCACAGCAGGACGGGCCAGCCAGCCGGGCTCCATCTGTATCTGCAGCCGCCACCTCAGCCCCGCCTCAGGCCATCGGGTGCTAGGGGCTCATGGGACGCCCGGTCCCTGGTGCCGCAGAGGTTGGGGACCGCTGCTCCACGGGTCCTCGGCTGCCTCCTCCCCACATCACCACCGTGCTAGTTCATCCTAAGGACCTCCGCCTTCCTCGGCCACGGGCCCCCGTCCCCACTCAGTCTCAGAAGAAGAATCCTTTCTTCCAAATAGACGTCACATCATTGTCACAAAAAGTGCCCTCGGGTCTGTGGGGGCGCTCACAGGGTCCCCGCCACATGCCCGGGCGTCCCGGGGTTGCTTCTCCCACTCTAAACCCACACGGGGCTCACGGGGGGCACCGGCGGGTTCTCGGAGCCCCGTTCAAGGCGGGAAGCAGCCCCCGTACCTGTCGCCGTGCGTTCGCTGAAGGAAGCAGGTCACTGGTCGGGGAGTCCCAGGGCCGGGCGTCACGTGTCCCCGGCTCGGCCTTCCTCTGCATCCTGCACGTCTCGCTGGACCGGCTCGATCTGAGGTCACAGCTCTGGGCCAAAACGATGCTCCCGGTGGCCCCGGGCGGACGGCCCATGGCGCTGGCATGGCCCCCCCGTCCTGAGCGTGACCGGTGGGCGGCTGCCACCAAGCGCCCCCCGCCAGCCAGCCGTTCGCACGGTGGTAGCCGCCACGGGTGACGTTTGCTAGATGTCACCAAGGGCCTGCAGACCATCCAGCCCGGCCCTGTTTTGTAAATAAAGCTTTATTGGCACATGGCCCAGCTCCCAGCGCCCAGACAGACCGGCTCTGCTCCTTCCCCCGCCCACGGCAGGGCGGGGCGGGGCGGGGCGGGGCTCTCAGATGCCCCCCTGGGGTTTCCCGGTCCCCGTGGTCCCCGTGGGCGATGACACCAGCGCTCGCTCCAAGCCTGGTGCTACGTGACTTGGAAACGCAGACACCCGGCGGGCTGACCCCAGCCGCCCGAACCCTCTCAAGGCAGTTTTCTGCCTCAGGCGGCCACGTGGACAGGACAGAGACGGCCAGAGAACGGGACCCTCAGTGCTCCGAGCGCCAGGGCCCAGGGCGGGTCCTTCCCCCCCAGAACCCCCGGGGCCTGCCGCCTGGCGCCCATCTGTAGGCCCGGAGCAGAGACCCGGCCCGGCCCGCCCAGCTCCGCCCATCACGGCCGGGGCCGTGCACCAGCCTCGTCCTCACCATTCATGCTCAGTCACAGGAAGCCAGTGCGAGGACAACAGAGCTCAGGGGCTGCCACAGCGACCCCCTCGCCCGGACAGCCTGAGACAGGCACCATCTGGCCCTTCCCGGGGCCAGTGGGGCCCTCGGCAGCGCTGGCGGGGGACGGGCAGGGGACAGGGCCCGAGTGCTGGTCTCCTGGGCCGCGTCAGCGACGGCTGCGTGCTGAGCGGCTTCACCGGCACGCGTGCACCTTACGCACGGCTCTGTGGGTCAGCGGTCCCGCCACGGCCTGGCCAGTCGTCTGCGTCGGGGTCGGGGGGTCCCTGTGGCCGGGCGTCATCTGAAGACTGGACCGGGGCAGGGTCACGGTTTTGAGCTCACTCAGGCTGAAGGCGGAACTTAGCTCCTTGTGGGAGTGGAGCGGGGTCCCCACGTCCCACGGGCTACCGCGGTCCCTGTGGCACCTGGCAGATGGCCTGTCGAGGCCGCGGGACAGAGGGGCCCCGGCCTGACCACGGGAGAGGTCACTGTCGGTGTGACAGGGCACAGGGGCGTCACACCCTCGAGGGGCCAGTCCCCCGGAGACCTCTCCTGCACTAACTCGGCGCCAGCCGGCTGGCGAGGGGCTTCAGCCACCCGCGAAGTCCCTTCACCCTCGCCCAGGTCGCCCGGTTAGAAGCCAGTCCCAGGCGCCACCCGCACTCGGGGAGGGCGCCAACCGTGTAACGGGTGACTCACCGGGGTGGGGGGCGTCGCCATGGCGCGCTGTGACCCTGTCCTCGTCCCTGTCACCCTGGCCGGTGACCACACTGTCACATCTGACCGGCGGGAACGTGTCCGGGTGGCCGGCATGCCTCCCGGGAGTGACACCACGTCTTTGACGGCCTCTGTGTGTCCAGACAGGACCGAGGTGGCGGGTCCACCGTGTCCCTGTCCCAGGAGCCCGGGCTCCCGTCACTGGGACCTCGGTGGGCGTCCCGAGGTGGACACTCGCGGCCGCTGGTTTGTCATCAGTTCTAGTCCCCTTCAGTGGGCAGAGTGAGAAGCGTCGTATTTGTATAAATGTCACAAAATACATATAACATAGCGTTCACCGTTTTTGGCACACAGCTCGGCGGCCTCGAGCACAGTCACACGCTGTGTGGCTGTCACCTCTGCCATCGCCAGGTCGTCCTCATCTCCCCAAACCGACACTCCATCCCCATCAAACCCTCGCCCCACCACCCGGGCCCCAGCCCCCGCCTACTCCTGTCCCCGCGACTCTGACGAATCCAGGGACCGGGGTGTGGGCGGAGTCCCAGACTGTTTGTCCGTTTGTGTCTGGGTAAGGAAATACTTATTTAAAAAAAGAGAATGTCTTGAAATCGAGCTCATATTTCTGACCCCCGCCGTGCGTGTGTGAGGCGGTCTGCGGCTGGCCTCAGCTGCCCGCACCCCCTCGGGCTGGTCCTGACCCCCCATCGGGCAGTGCGCTGTCGCAGGACTGCCCAGCGGCCCTGCGGTCACTCTCCCTGCCCCCCGCCCAGACAGCCGCGGATGGTCCCACGCGATCCCGACCCTGGGGGTAGCGCTGTCACGTGTCTGCAGCTCTGTCCCCCCGGACGTCATCGTCCCAGGTTGTCCCCAGGAAGGCCCAGGGCACCTGTCCACCGCAGGCCCTTGTCCCGCCCCGGCGGCGAGCAGGGCAGTGTCCGGCCTCGCTTTGGCCGCTCTCCCTGGAGCCCTCGCCTCATAGCCCACGAGCTGGAGGGCCACCCTGTGCGGCCGCAGCCTCGGACATGACAACGCTCGCTCAGGCCACGGTCACCACGGCCCGTACCTCCCGGCCTGGCTGCTGGCCGCTCGACCGTCCACACCCCCTGACTCCCCCATCTCCGGGCATCCAGGCTGCTGACCTTCGGCCCAGGAAGCGACATGAATTCTCTGCTCTGGCCACTTCCTCCACCGGGCGGGGCCGGGCACGCTGTTCTCAGCCCCGGCCAGAGGCCTTCCTCGTCCACGGTCCCCAAGGCCACCTGTGACTGTGGACCCGACGCAGCTGCCATCCCCTCCCGCCCGGGGCAAGAGCCAGGCTCAGTCCCCGTCCTCTCCTCCCTCACCGGGTCCTGAGGGGCCTGCGCGGCCTCAGGCGTGAGCCGGGGGCGGGCAAGGCGTGGCCTGGACTCGGCCACGTGGCTCACGTGGGTTCTGTGGCCCTGCCTGGCTTGGACTCGGGCATGACTTCCGAGTTCCTGTGGCCGGCCACCAGGGAGCAGCGTGGGCTCCGATCCCAGGGTCCACGGTGCCCTCGCCACGGCCGCCCACGGCCAGCCCCGCAGGGCGTGCTCCTCTGAAGCCGGCCTGTCGCCCTCACGGGGTCTGTGGCCCGTGTGCGTGGGCTGTTGGGACTTCCCGCCCCACAGCCTGAACCCGCCACCGAGCTGTGCTGCCCGGGTGCCCCTCGGCCAGGTGGGGGCCAGAGCAGGACCCCTGAAGGGCTGTGTCCTCCAGCCCCTCACGGAGGGGTCAGCACTGTGTCCTCTGTCAGTCAGGTCAGGAAGAAAACAGGATTTTAACTCCAGTAGGTCTGAGGGCACCCGGCCCAGGTGCCACCCACCACCGAGCCCGGCCCCCCCCCCGCCTCTCTGTGGCTGCTGTGCGCCCCAAACGATCCAGCACTAGCATCTTCTGGGGAGCAATTAGGGAAGCAAGCGGAGACATAAGTCACTGCTACGTGGAGAACAAGACGGCGTGATACCCCCCCGTACAAAACCCCCGACGCGATGAACAAGGTCTCAGTGCAAACGTGCTCTGAGCGGTCCCGAAAATGACAGCAGTGCCCGCGTGGGAACGAGGGGGCGGGACGGGGCTTCTGGGGACGGCCGACTAAACTGTTGTGACTGCCTCTCCCGCCTGAACGAACGCACACACTCACACACACACACACACACACGTGCACACTCACACACGTACACACACGTGTGCACACACACGCACCCACAAACGTGCGCACGCACACACTCACACACGCACACGCGCATGCACACACTCACACATGCACACACACGTACACACACGTGCGCGCACACACTCACACATGCACACACGCGCGCGCACACTCACACACACGCATGCACACACACTCACACACGCACACACACATGCACACACAAACGTGCGCGCACACACGCACACACGCGCGTGTGCACACACATTGACACACACGCATGCACACACGCGCGCGCACACAAGGCACACACAGGCACACACGTGCGTGCACACGCACACTCCCACACACGTGCACATGTGTGTGCACACATAGAGGCACACATTTACACACTCACATATGCACACGCACATGCGCACACACTCACACATGCACACACGTGCGCGTGCACACACAGGCACACTCTCACACACTTACGCACGCACGCGCGCACACACTCACACATGCGCACACACGCACACGCACACACGTGCGCGTGCACACACGCACGCGTGCACACACAGGCACACACTCACACACAGGCGCACACACAGGCGTACACACAGGCACACACGTGCACATACACGCACACACACACGTGCACACACACATACAGGCACACACGCACACACTCACACACTCACATATGCACACACGTGCGCGTGCACACACACACGCACACACACATACAGGCACACACGCACACACTCACACGCTCACATATGCACACACGTGCGCGTGCACACACACACACGCACACACACACTCACTGTGGGGCTGACCATGGCCATGAGCGTTGGCTTGTCCGGGACACGGCAGAAGAGGGGACGTGGGGTGGGCGGCCGGCCTCCGGGGCCACTGTTTCCCTTCGGGGTTCCACGTTCCCAGCTGAACGTCCGAGGGGTCGAGAGGGGCGTGAGCCTCCCACGGCTGGAGGCGCGGAGCGTTCTCAGCAGACCCTGGCGGCAAGCATGGGCCTGGGTCGGAGCCCTGGGGGGCCACATGGCAAGGGAAGGACAGGCTGGAAGCGGACCTGCCCGGGAGGGCTGAGATCTGCTTTGAATCAGCTCGGCCCGTGACTGGAGCGACCCTCGCTGGCACGACGTCCTGGCCGTCACAGAAGGGAACCCTGCAGAGGGACGATCGTGCCACCCGGAGCTTCTAATCGTCTCTTTCGTGTTTCCTGCGACCAGCAGTGAGCAATCACGTGACTGAAAACAGAGGGGGAAATACTCCGTAGGGACCGACCAGGAGGCCCAGAGCCCGGAGCTGGCAGGGGTCTCTGTGCGACATAACTCTGACCACGACGTCCAAGGAAGTTTAAACCACCAGATGGAGAAACGTGGCAGAACACTAGACATCACGGGAAAAGATCGAATGGACATTCTAGAATGAAAACACAACGAAACCTCAGCGGAGGTTACAGCTTCATAGCACATTAGACACAGCTTCAAGGAGAATCAGCAAACTGGAAGGAAGATGAAAGGATGAGAAGCACAGAAAGGAGAGAGAGCTACGTGGGATGTAACGAAACATCTGACAGGTAACCGGAGCCCTAGGAGGGCGTATTGAAGAGATACAAGCCGACAGTTTTACAAAAAAACAACTGACAAAAGCACCAAGGCATGGATTTATGAAGCACCAGAAACCCCAAGTAGAATAAAGTTTAAGAACCTAAAGTTTAAGAATCTGAGACAGAGGACATCATCACAGAAGCTGAATCCCAAAGACAAAGGACCTGAATGAAGGCGACACCTGAACCGTCAGTAGACCTCGCAACAGAAGTCACGGCCCCAGAATAAAAGGGGGCGACAGACTGTAAACAAGAAAAAAAGGGGGGTGCCATCTGCTGACCTGGAATTCCATCCTCGATGAAAATGTCCTCCAAGAAAAATTAAAAAGGGACGTGGTTCCATAGTGTAGTGGTTAGCACGTCTGCTTCACGCGCAGAAGGTCCTAGGTTCGCGCCCCAGTGGAGCCACGGCCCCTGGTCCACGGCCATGCCACCCCGGACAAGCCCAGTGTCCGATCTCGGAAGCTAAGCAGGGTCGGGCCTGGTTAGTACTTGGATGGGAGACCATCTAGGAAGACCAGGTGTTATAGGTGTAAAAAATAAAAAATAAGAAAAGAAAGAAAGAAAGAAAGAAAGAAAGAAAGAAAGAAAGAAAGAAAGAAAGAAAGAAAGAAAGAAAGAAAGAAAGAAAGAAAAAGACAGGTGGTGACAAGATGCCCCTGGCTCCAGCCAGCGGGAAAATGCCAGTCGAAACCCCGGAAGGAAACGAGAACAGGATCAGAACAGGGGTTCACGGGCACCCGCGTCCGCGTCCGCTGCAGCCTGGTTCGCGGGAGACAGGGCCTGGGGACAACGCACGCGCCCGTCAGCAGACGGGTGGGTAAGGGCGACGCGGCGCCAGCACCCTGGGGCCCCTGGGGACCCTGCTCAGCATCGGAGAGGACGCGGTGCCGCCCCCCGCGGCCACACGGATGGATCCTCCAGTTTGCTGACTCTCCTTTCAGCTGTGTCTAACGGGCCCAGCGAGGCGCGTCGGGCAGAGGGACACGACACTGCACCGTGCCGTCTGTGGGCGGCAGCTGAGCACGCCGAAGCCACGGGGGCGGAGTGGAAGGGTGGCCCCAGGGCTGGGGGGGCAGGGGGTGGGGTGGGGGTGGGCGTGGGGCCGGGAGCTGCGCCCGGGGGCAGTTACGAGCCTGACGTCCGGGCTCGTGGCCGTGCTGGGTGACGGCGTGTCGAAGTCGAGGGGGCGTCTGGCCCACCACGTGCCACGCGCAGCGCTGGGCGTGCGAGGGGCCGTGGGAACCAGCCCGACCGCGGTAACCGCTCCTCTCGGGGTGCGCGCCCACCCGTCACGCCGTGTGCTTGACCCCCACACAGGTTCTATCTCAAAAACACAGATAAATAAACAAGTAAAGCAAAATTATCAACATTTTTTTGATAAAGACAAGGGCAGAACTTTTTAAGAGCACACAGTGGTTTCTGGGCAGTGGTCCGAGCAAGACCCTAACGTTGAGGGAGGGGACAGTTGGGGGGTGGACCCCGAGGTCGTCCCAGACGGCTACGCCACCACTGAGCAGAGCGGGGGACCCCGAGCAGGCTGAGGCGGGCCCGCCGAGCTGAGGAGGCTGAGGTCAGCGTCGGTGCTGCCAGGCTGACCGGGCCCTGGAGGGCGGGGTCCCTCTGGGGTCGGCATGGGGCACCCCTAAAGTCCATCGCCCAGGACCGGCTGGATCCGTGGAGGGAGACGCTGCGTTAGCAGTCTACGGAAGAGACACGTAGACACGTGTCCTCAGAGGCCTCGCGCCAGCGTCCAGCTTCACTCGGGACAGGCGGCCTCCGGGAGCCACCGGAAGCCCCCCGCTGAGCCGGACAAACCAACCTCGCCACGTCTGCCCTCGGCCACCGACACCGAGATACGTGCCTGGCGAGAGGATGCCTCCCGTGGACGCCGGCTGCAGGGAGAGGGAGGATGGGGGTCGGCGGGCGGGGTTCCAGAAGCTTCTCTGTAATCAACAGGAGTCAGGCCACGGCTGCCTGGAGCAGACGACGGGGTGTGGGGACAGGTGGCAGTGCAAGCCTCCTGCAGAGGGACGAGGGGGCCACCCCGTGGAGAAACGGGGGGCGGCGTCTACGCCAACGCAGTCGAAAACGAATTGTGTGACGCGCTCCGACTGATGTCACTCAACCAAGTCTCAAGAAAGTGGCCAAAACGAGTCCCCATACACGGTGGCAAAAGTCACCTGCAGAGCCGGAGACGCCGGGTCCCCGGGGTCAAAGGGCTCGTGACCACAAGCAGCAAGGCAACGGCCGATGAGTCAACCGGAGAGCTGCGAGTGGCCCCGGCGGGCGCCTCGCGAAACCGCACGTCGGAACGCCCCGTAAGTACAGGGCGGGGCGCTCCCGGGCTGCTGCGGGGAGATGCCCTGAAATTACAGGTGTGGGGGTGAGCGCGGCGCCCCTGGCAGGCGGGCGCCGTTTACGAGTCTAGAGCGAGTGCCCGGGTGCGGCCGCCCCGGGCACAGTGGCTCTGCCGAGACCGTCGCTCGCGGGCACCAAAATCTGTGCAGTGTTGCCCGTTTCCTGTGTGCGCGTGTGCACGAGCTCGTACACACACGTGTGTGCACACACGCCTACACGCACACGCGCACCTGCACACAGCTGCACACGGGCCTCCGCGTGTGGGGAGCGGGGGCTGCCGAGAGGGCCGCGTACACGTGTGGCGTGACGGGCAGCAGCGACCAGGCGCGGGCCGTGGAGGGGGGACGGGTCCCCACGACGCTGGCCACGCGCCCCCGCGCGCCGAGGGCACGGTGCTCACTGCATCTCGGGGTGCAGTAGCCGGGCCGCCCGGCCGGGGGCGGCCGTGACACCCAGAGCCCGGCTCTCTGCCGAAGCAGAACCAGCGATGGCGTCGCCAACATGCTCGTGGGGACCCCTGAGGCGGGGACACCGCTCCCGGCCAGGACCTGGGGACCCGGGGAGAAACGGAGGCGTTTTGCCCGCACGTAGAATCACATGCACCCCAAACGCACAGCTCTCGGAAGAGGGGACCGACTGAACGCCAGGGAGAGTGGGGCGCCGGCCGGCCGGGATCAGCGTCCCCGGAAACTGAACTAACCTTAACTTAAAACAATAAAATAATTCATAGGCAGTAAAAAGAGAAAAAACAAGCAGAAACGCCCGTGGATGACCCATAAGGGAGGGGAGAGCGATCCGGGGTCCAAGGCTGAGGAATGGACACACAGGTCACGGCTTCACACGAGGGCCAAGTCCACCTTCTCCGCGCCCCGGTGTCGAGATGCGTGACACACACCGAGAGTGACGCAGCCACCACCGAAATCAGGATCCAGACAGAGCGCTTCTGTCTCAGCTTCCCTTTTGTGGTCAGCCCTTGAACCATTCACCCCTGGCCGTTTTCGGGCCCTAAGTGTCACTTCCAGCACGGGCCCCTGACCGGCTGGCGGGGCCCACGGCCTTCGGAGCCTGCTCCTCCCGCTCCGCGTTGTGCGCTGAGGCGCGTGCGCGGGGCCACGTGGACGGGCGGTCCGTTCCGTGAGGGTCCACGGCACGGCAGGGCAGGGATGTCCTCACAGCGGTGGCCGTGAATACCCTCACTTTAGACACAAACGAGCAGGCTCTCTGTGACCGCAGGCTGTCCTGCCACGCCGGCCACCGCTCAGCGTGAAAAGCCTGGGTCCTCGTCTCCGTGACAACACAGATGACCGGGGAAGGAGCCGCACGGCCGGGCCCTTCGGCGTCCCCGGCTGCCCCTCGTCCTCACGGGCACGCGGACCCGCTCGCGTCTCGACTGGTCTCGTTCAGCCATCCCAGTGGGCGTAGGGAGGGGACTCGCTCGCATGCTTTATCGGTGGCGTTGTCATGGACCTGGCCGGGCCCAGCCCCGCCGTGCGCCCCTCGGCCACCCGCGTGCCGTCGGTGAAGCCGATGGCCTGAGTCTTTCATCCCCCTGTTGGGTCGGGGCCTTCGTGTGGGGAGCCCCGTGCACTCCGGGTGCAAATCCTCCGTCGGTCGGGGGTGCGACCTGCAAAGACGCTCCCCAGCCCGCTGTCCCCTCCTCTTCGGGTCCCCTTTCGACGGAGCCCCCCGCGTGGGGTCTCCCTTTCCGCAGACTGAGCGTGACGAGCCGCGCCTCGGACGCCGCCGGGCCGGGGACCCTGCAAGTTCTCCTGCGTCCTCCTTCACGGGCTTCACGGTGCTACGCTTCCCGGGGCGGTCTCTGATCCGGGGACCAGCGTGGGGTGCAGGCTGCTCCCGTGCTGCGTCTGGGGGTGACATCTGCTTAGCCCGGCTCTGGTTCTCGAAAAGACAGTCTTTTTTTCCCAGCGAGTCACTCCGTGTCTCTGTCAACACGCAGTAGCCCACGCTCATGCGGGTCCCTTTCGGGATTTGCCATCCCAGCCCGCAGACCAGGCCACCTGCCCCGCCGCCCGGCCTGCCACGTCCCCACGGCTGCAGCCTCGCGCGACTCTGGAGGCGGGAGGTGACGGTGCCGGCTTTGGTCCTGCGTCTCCCGGCTTCCCCGGCTCCCCGCGTGGTTCTCGGCCCTGCTGGTGTTTCGGTTGGGACGGTGGCACCTCTACAGACGACCGGGACGGGAGCTGACACCTTAACAACGCAGCCTCGCGGGCCCCGAGCACAGCGAGGCCTCCCCCGCCGACGTCACCCTCGTCCCGGCTGCAGTGTCGTGGATGCAGTGGGCTCACGTCCCCGCTGGGGACCCCGCTGCGTCGTGAGGGGCTGCTGTGACCGCACCCCGCTCTGTGGCGTCCCCCCACCCCCCCGGAACAGAGACTCGCCTGTGCTGCGTGCGTGGGCTGGCCTGGCGTCTGCCCCGTGGGGCCACCAGCTCGGTCCCCTGAGGCCACCCGCTCCCGCTCCGCCAGCTTCCTGGGAGAAGCGTCCGACCCAGCCTCGTGACAGCCCAGCCGGGCGGTCCCCCAACGTCCCCCCCCGCTTCGCTTCCGGCTGTCGGCAAACCGTGCGTTCTCTCGTCTCCTTTCCGCGAGTAGCTCAGCGGGCGGTTTACGCGCGGGTCGGTTATCCCCGCGTTATTTTTCTGCTTTGTATTTTATTTCCGCTCCGCTCAGGTGGGTTTAACGTGTCCCTTCTCTTCGGCGTCGCTGGGAGGGGACGCAGACACGCAGCCCGTCGTCGTTAGCGGCGTGATCGTCCCACACGGTGACACTCTGTGTCACGCCGTCTGTGTGTGTGGCGTTTGTGTTTGCGTGAGACGTCCTCTCCTTTCCCCCCCCCGTGGCGTCTGGTTTGGCCAAACGCTCGGGCGTCTGTCCGGGGATCTTTGAAGCTGATGCTTGGGCTCCGATAGGGCGCTCTGGAGCCTACAGCCTTGTGACACTTTGGGGACGTGCCCGTCCCGTCCTCGGTGCGAACCGGGGGAGGGTTCCTGGCTTCTCATGATGACGGGACGGCCCCTGGCTTCCGTTTTCCGGAAGGGCTTGTGTGAGATCCGCGTGGACCCTTCTCGCCGCGGTCAGGGTAGACCCCCTCGGGGCCTGGGGATTGCTCCAGGGTGTGTGTGTGTGTGTGTGTGTGTGTGTGTGTGTGTGTGTGTATGGGGTGGGGGGAGACTGCGATTCTTTATCAGTCACGGGGATATTCGGATCGTCCGGCTCATCCTCTGAGCGGCCACTAGAAAGAGTCCATTCCTGCCCCTTTGTCAAGCCTGCGAGTGCGGCCTCGTCCCTGAGGCCTTGTCCCCGGGTCCCCGCGGGGCTCCGGGGTGCGGGGCGGGCTGGGGAGAGGGGCCGGGACCCTGCGGTGTCTGGGGAGACATCGGGGGGAACAGGAGGTGTCAGCAGGTGTCTGAGCCCCCCAGACAGCCAGCTCGGAGACTCCAGGTCGCTGTT
>PVKZ01006029.1:0-41736 GCA_004027375.1 Macroglossus sobrinus | reverse complement strand
TACTGATCATCTTCTCTTTCTCTAAGTTCATTGAGCATTCTTATAACCAGTGTTTTAAACTCTGCATGTTATCGATTGCTTATCTCCCTTTTATTTAGTTCTTTTTCTGGATATTTGTTTTGTTCTTTCATGCAGGACACATTTCTTTGTCTCTACATTCTGGCTGCCTCCCTGTGTTTGTTTCTATGTATTAGCTAGTGCTCTTATGTCTTTGGTCTTCTGCAGTAGTTGTCCTGGGAGGCCCAGTGGTGTACTTTCCTGGTCACCTGAGCTCAGGTATGTCCCTTGTATAGGCTGTGTGTGCCCTCCTGTTGCAGTTGATACATGGTTGTTATTTGCACATCAAGAATGGGAAGTTTTGACCCTTAAGCTGATTGGTTGTGAGGACTGGCTGGTGAGTACAGTTGAGGAGCTGTTGTATAGAGGCTTACCCTGTGGAGCAGGATTCACTTTAAAAGGACTCTGCTATCTGCTGCATTTTCCCTTTGGGTGTATCATCCTCAGATGCAACCCCAAGTGGTGTTTTGTCTTTGTCCTAACATGGCAACTAAGCATGCCAGCTCTGAGGTCTCCAGGAAGGGGCACCACCACAGGCCATATCAGCCACCAATGTTTGCCTAAGGCCACCTGGCATGAGCCACCAAGCGATACATAGATGACCACTAAGCATGCTGGGCTTTGAGGTGCCTGGAAAGGCTAAGTTATAAACTGAGGTCAGCTGCCTCTGGTGCTGGGCTTAGGGCTGCTCAACAATAGGCACAGGGCATGCTGAGGCCTAATGCTGTTTGTTTGGGGTTTGTGAAGCTTTAAGACATTTTAGGAAAGTCCACAGCATGAGCCAAGAAAGGCTGTTTATATGGAAAAGTCATGGGAAGCAGCTTGAGTGGGCCTTCAATTTGGGTGGAAAGTAGAGCTGAAGGAATCATTAGGGCAGTGCAACCAGTGTTAGCCAGGTTGATGGAGACTCAGATTTAGCTACTGTCTATGTCTGCATGTTGAGACAGGGGAGAATTCTACAAAGAAAGAATGGATTCTACCAGTACTTCTGTCTAGGACAAAGCTGCTCCTCTAGCACTTGTTCTAAAGCCAAACCATTCATTTCCTCCCTGTATGTCCCTGGCACCATTCAAGCTGCTGCCCCAGCACTGGAGCTCATAGTGAGTGAGCCTGTCAGCAAGTAAGTTCATGTTCTGGCCCTCTAAGAGGGATGCCTGGACTGTGGATGGGAATGTAAAATGATGTAATCTTTAAGGAAAACAGTATGGAAGTTCCTCAAAAAACTTAAAATAGGATTACTATATGACCTAGCAGCCTTACTTCTGGATATATTTCCAACAGAACTGAAAACAGGATTTCAAAGAAGTATTTGCATACCCATGTTCATTGCATATTCACAATAGCCAAGAGATGGAAGTAATCTAAATGTCCATTGGCAGATGAATGGTTACAGAAATCGAATGATATATACTCAATGGAACATTATTTAGCCTTGAGAAAGAAAGAAATCCTATCAAGTGCTATGACATGGATGAACTTTGAGGACATTATGCTATTTAGCCATTTACTGAAGGACAAATACTACATGATTTCACTTATAAGATATCGAAAATACTCAACTTCTTAGATACATAAAGTAGAATGGTGGTTGCCAGGAATTAGCGGGACGGGAAAATGGAGTTGTTCAATGGGTATAGATTTTTGTTTTGCATGACAAAGCATTTCTAGAGATCTCCTGTGTGACAATGTGAACTTAGTTAACACTACTATACTGTACACTTAAAGTGGTTAGAATGGTAAATTTCCTGTTTTGTGTTTTTTTTTTATGACATAAAAGTGTTGCATTAATAAAAAAAGGGGGATGCCTGGAACAACTCTGACTCACTCAGCCATGACCTCCACTGGTTTTCACAACCAGAAGTGTTGGGGAATTCTCTTTCTGGCACTGGAACTCTGGCCTGGAAAGCCTGGTGTGGAGTTGGGACACCTCACTCATCTGGGAGGGGCCTCTGCAGCCTAGATATACCTCCTGATTTTTAACCACCACACTCAGATGTGGTACCAGATATTTCACATCTCTGCCTTCCTTACCAGTTTCAAGGTGGCTTTTTCTCTATGTCTTTAGTTGTAGGATTTCTGTTCAGCTGGACTTTAGGTAACTCCCAATGATGGCTATTCTGTAGTTGTAATTTTGATGTGGTTGTGAGAGGAGGCAGCACAGCATTTACCATTCTGCCATTTGGCTGGAAGCCTATCAACAATTACTTTTAATGTAAATGAATTAAATGTTTCAACCAAAAGATAGAGTGGCAGATTGGATAAGAACACAAGACCCTTACATATGCTGCCTATAAGAGACTCACTTCATATTGAAAGACACACAAAGACTGAAGGTAGAGGGTGGAAAAATATATTTCATACAAAGGAAAATAAAAGAAAACAACTCTAGGGTAGCAATACTTATACCAGGCAAAACAGACTTTAAAACAAAGGCTATAGCAAGAGAAAAAGAAGGACCATTAATTTACCTCTGGGTATATATCCAAAGAAGCACAAAACACTAATTTGAAAAGACGTATTCAAGTGATGTCAGAATGACAGCAGCATGAAAGATTTCCCTTGATTTCTCTCCTTGAAATTACAAAAGCTGAACAAATACAATCTAACAAATAACACCCAATTTGCACACAAGCATTCCTAAGAGATCTTCAGAGTATGCGAAGTTGGGTCAATCACGCAAGACAATGAGGAGGAAAGGGAAAGAAAATCAAAGACAGGTGCTGCTGAATGCAGCCTGGAGCTCCCTGAAAAATGAGGGGTAAGAGGGAATTACGTGGTGGTATTTTGGCACTTTGAAGCCCCAAATGGCCCTGCCTGAGTGATCAGCATATTCAAAGCAGTGGATCCCAGGTATTAGAGCAGAGAGCAGGGCAAAGGTTAGGTGTGAAGGGCTGAAGGGGTGAAGGAGTGACAACTGTGTCTTAGCAACTGCCTTTGCAAGGCAAAAAGCTGAGTCACAGAGACTGGCCACCTCCCCCACCCTGTACACTCCTAGAGCTAATGCTGAGCCACAGGGAAATTTACAGCAACCAGAACTGAAACTCACACTGCAACCAGTCCCAGTAATCAAGGATATTGATATAGAAGCAATGCAAATGAAGCTTGAGGGCCAGCATTACTAAAATGAAAACAGTCATATACACCCTGACCTCTCCCAATATACCCCACCTCCATCAAGTCAGGCTGTTTCAGAAAGAAGCAGCTGAGCATTACATCTGACTA
Source organism: Macroglossus sobrinus (assembly GCA_004027375.1). NCBI lineage: Eukaryota > Metazoa > Chordata > Mammalia > Chiroptera > Pteropodidae > Macroglossus > Macroglossus sobrinus. The sequence continues at coordinate 38,457 of PVKZ01006029.1, read as the reverse complement.
TTGGATCTTTTCTGAGGATCAGACCTCTTCACATTCTTCCATAGGGGTGGGGCTCTGGGATCTGGTCACAGAGGAGACACACACTTCCCCAGAAAATAAAGGGCATTTTTCTACAGTGCTGAATTCTTTCTTTTTTTAAAAAAAATGAGTGGGGTAACATTGGTTAATAAAATCAAAAGGGTTTCAGTGTACAATTTAATAATATGTCATATGTATATTGCGTTGTGTGATTACCACCCATAGTTAAATTTCCTTCCATCACCAAATATTTGACTGCCTTCACTTCTATCCACCTTCCACAAAGGGCATTTTTAACCTGAAAGTAGAGATCTAGGACCTTGGGCAGTGCAGGAGGCTTGGATACAACCTACTGGGGAAAAAAAAAAACCTTCTTATCAACCTGCTAAGGAAAGATCACTATAAAATAACATTTTTTTTAAAGTATAGTAAATTTCCACTAATGCCTAGGTGGAGAAATATCCCATTAAATACCATGAGCAAAAGTCACAAAGCAGATGAAAGTCACAAAGCAGCTTAGAAAAAAATTAAAAATCTCCAGAAAATAAATTTAAAGACATAGAAATATGCAATTTAAATGACAGAGAATTCAAGATTGCGCTTCTGAAAAACCGTACTCCCCTTTATGTAAGCTTAATGGTAACATACATGCAAAAATCCAGAACTGAAACACATAACATGAAATAAGAGAAAACGGGGGAAAAATCATAGAACACCATCAAATTAAAATAACAGAAACACAAAGAGGAAGAAACAATGGAGACACTGAGCTATCAGAAAACAAAAGATAAAATGGCTATAGGAAAACCTCATATTTCAATAATCACCATAAATGCAAATAGACTGTGCTTTTTTTTACTAATAAAAAAGCACAGAGTAGAAGATTGGATCAAAAAACAAAACCAAAACATATGCTGCCTTCAAGAGACACATCTTAGCTGCAAGGACAAATATAGACTCAAAGTGAAATGATAGAAAATGATACACCAAGCAAATGATATACAGAGAAAAGTGGATGTAGCCATACTTATATCTGATGAAATAGACTTCAAGATATAAAGGGTAACAAGAGATAATGGTGGATACTTTATAATGATAAAGGGGATCATACATCAAGAAAGCATAACACTTGTCACTATATATGCTCCCAATTAGAGATCACCAAAATATATAAAGAAACTACTGACAGAACTAAGGGGAGAAACTGACATAAATACAGTTATCATAGGGGACTTAAATACTCAATTGACAGCTATGGATAGACCTTCCAAACAGAAAATCAAAAAGAAGATATCAACCTTAAATGACACTTTAGATCAGTTAGACATAATCAACATTTACAGAATGTTTCATACCAAAACATCAGAATTATACATTATTCTCTAGTGCAAATGGAACATTCTCAAGATAGACCATATGTTGGGACATAAAACTAGCCTCAACAGAGGTAAGAAGATTTAAATGATATCAAGCATATTCTACAACCATAATGCTTTGAAGCTGGAGATCAACTGTAAAAGAGAGCAGGAAGAACCACAAATATGTGGAGATTAAACAACATACTACTAAAGAATGACTGGGTCATAGAAGAAATAAAAGGAGAGATCAAGAGATACATAGAAACAAATGAAAATGAAAGTACAATATATCAAAACTGTTGGGATACAGCAAAAGTGGTATAAGAGAAAAGTTCATATAATTACAGGCCTATCTCAACAAACAAGAAAAATGCCAAATAAATGACCTAACATTACATCTTAAAAAACTAGAAAAAAAGGACAAATGAAGCCCAAGGTCAGCAAGAGGAAGAAAATAATCAAAATTATAGCAGAATTAAATGAAATTGAGAATAAAAAATTAATGCAACAAAGAGCTGGTTCTTTGAGAAAATTAAGAAAATCGACAAAACCCTGGCTAGACTCACTAAGGAAAAATGAGAAAAAACACAAATAAACAAAATCAGAAATGAAAGAGAAGTTACAACAGATACCACTGATAAAAAAGGATCATGTAAGAATACTATTAAAGACTATATGCCAACAAATTCAATAACCTAGAAGAAATGCACAAATTCTTAGAAATATATAACTTTCCTAGATTAAATCAAGACCTGGAAAATCTAATAAACCGACAGTCAGGAAGTTGAAACAACCATCATAAACCTTTCCCAAAGTAAAAGTCCAGGACCTGATGGCTTCACTAGTGAATTCTACCAAATATTCAAAGATGATTTAATACTTGTTCTTTTCAAACTCTTCCAAAACAGTAAAGAAGAGGCAATACTTCCTTAAGTATTTTATGAGACCAATGTTACCCTAATACCAAAACCTGGTAAAGATAATAGAAAAAACGAAAACTACAGATCAATATCTCATCAACACAGATGCAAAAATCCTAAATAAGATATTAGCAAATCAAATACAAGAACTCATTAAAAAGACTATACGTCATTATCAAGTGGGCTTCATTACAGGGGCACAGGGATGGTTTAACATATGCAAATCAGTTAATATGACACACCACATAAACAAAATATAGAATAAAAATCATATGACTATATCAGAAGATGTAGAAAAAGCATTTGACAAGATATAGCATTCATTTATGATTAAAACACTTAATGAAATGGGTATAGAATGAAAGTACCTCAAAATAATCAAAGCCATATATGAATAACTGTTAACTAACATCATCATTAATGGTGCAAAACTAAAAACCATCTGTCTAAGTTCAGGAGTAAGACAAGACTGTCTGTTATTACCACTGTTATTCAATATCGTATTGGAAATTATAGCTAGAGCAATCAGGCAAGAGAAAGAAATAAAAGGCATCCAAGTAGTCAATTTATCACTTTTTGCTGATGACATGATTCTCTTATATAAAACCCTAAGACTCTACTAAAAAACTATTAGAAACAAAAAAACACAGTGAAGTTTTAGGATACAAAAAAAAAATCAATGTTCAAAAATCCATAGTATTCTGGTACTCTAACAATGAGTTTTCATAAAAAGACATGAAAACAAAATTCTTTTTATAATTGCAACACAAAGAATAAAATACCAAGGAATAAACCTAATAAAGCATGTGAAGAATTTACACACTAAAAGTTATGACATTATTAAAAAAAATTAACAAAGATGCAAAGAAATAGACATTCTGTGTTCATGGATTTGAAGAATGATCATAGTTAAAATGACCTTATTACTTAAAGCATTATGCAGATTTAGTGAAATCTCCATAAAAATCGCAATGGCATTTTTAAAAGAAATAAAACAAAAAATTATCAGATTTATATGGAAATACAAATAACTCTGAATAGCCAAAGTGATCCTAAGAAAAAAGAACAAAGCCAGATGTATTACTCTGCCTAACTTCAAATTATACTACAAAGTGACAATAATCAAAACAGCATGGTATTGGCAGTAAAACAGACATACAGACCAATGGAACAGAATTAAGAGTTCAGAAATAATCCCCTGTATATATATGGTAAAATAATTTTCAACAAAGGGGCTAGAAATATACAATAGAGAAAGAAAAGCCTCTTTAATAAATGGTGATTGGAAAACTGGACAACCACATGCAAAAAATGAAATTAGGTTGCTATCTCTTACCATACATCAAAATTAATGCAAAATGGAACAAAGACATAAATATAAGATCTGAAACAATAAATTTCATAGAAGAAAACATAGGTACTAAACTTATGGATCATAGATTTAGAGAAGATTTTGTGAATTTGACCTCAAATGCAAGTCAAGTCAAAACAAAAATAAATGAAAGAGACTATATTAAATCAAAAAGCTTCTGCACAGCAAAAGAAACTATCAACAAGACAAAAAAAAAGCAACCAAGTGAATGGGAGAAGACATATAAAGAAAATTACTTTGGTCAGGGCCTAATATTTAAATTATACAAATAATTCACATAACTCAACAATAATAAAAAAAATCCAATTAAAAATGGGAAGAAGATTTGAACAGACAATTTTCCAAAGAAGACATACAGATGACCAACAGACATATGAAAAGATGCTCAACTTCACTAGCTATTAGGGAAATGTAAATCAAAACCACAATGAGATACTACCTCACATCTGTTAGAATGGATATCATCAACAGGACAAATAATAACTTGGAGAGATTGTGGGGGGGGGGAAAGAATTGTCATATTGCTGGTAGGAATGTAAATTGGTGCAGCCACCAAGGAAAACAGTATGGAGATTCCTGAAAAAACTAAGAAAAAATTACCATATGACCCAGCAATCTCTCTTTTGGGTATTTACCCCAAAAGTTGAAAATGTTCATCTGCAAAGATATATGCACCCTGATGTTTATAGTAGCATTATTCATGATAGCCCAGATATGAAAACAGCTGAAGTGTCTTTCAATAGATGATTGGATAAAGAAGATGTGGTACATTTATATAATTACTCAGCCATAATAAAAGATGAAATACTGCCTTTGTGACAACATGGATGGATCTTGAAATTATCATGCTAATCGAAATGTCAGATGGAAAAAGCTGAGAAGCATATGATTTCACTCATATGTGGTATATAAAACTGAAATCAACAAACATGAAAAACAAACAGACTCATGGACTCAGATAGTGGATTAGTGGTTACCAGAGGGAATGAGGAAAGGGGTGGGTAGACAATGTAGAGGAGTTCGAATATTGGGTGACAGAAGGAAGTTTAACTTTGAGTGATGAACACACAGTACAATATACATATGTCATATCATTGAATTGTAAACTTGGAACCTATTTGATTTTATTAATCAATGTCACCCCAACAGTTTTAATTAAAAAAATAAAAGATATTCTCCCATATATTTTTTTGCAAGAGTCAAGATGTGGAAGCAATCTAAGTGTCCATTAATAGATGAAAGCATAAAGAAGAAGTGATATATATATGTACACACACACACACACAAACACACACACACACACACACACACACACTGGAATATTACTCAGCCATAAAAATAATTAAATCTTGCTACTTAAAACATCATGGATGGACCTAGAAAGCATTAGGCTGAATGAAATAAGTCAGACAGAGAAAGTCAAATACCATATGATTCCATTTATATGTGGAATCTAAAATACAAAATAAATGAACAAACATAACAAAAAACTCATAGATACAGAGTATACATTGATGGTTGCCATTTGGGAGGGGGATTGTGGAGGTATGTGAAAAATGGGAAGGGATGAAGAGGTACAAATTGGTAGTTACAAAATAATCAGGGATGTAAAGTATAGCAAAGATATTATAGTCTATAATATTGTAATAATTATGTGTGGTGTCAGATAGGTACTAGACTTATTCAGGTGATCAATTTGTGATATATAAATGTCTAATGAGTATGTTATACACCTGAAACTAATACAACATTGTCTGTCAGCTGTAATTGAAAAATAAAAACTTATTTTAAAAAGAATTAAACAGCAGCAGCAACAAATAAAGCATATGAGGGTGTAAAGAATAAAAAATTATTGGAGAAAAAATGTGAAAGGTATACAAATTACAAATGCTCCAGAACTCAAAGACTGGACTTTGTCAACAGCAAAAAAAAAAAAAAGTAGTAAAAATCAGTTGAATTACTTTTGTGCAGTATTTCCACTTTGATAAGAATGAAATACATAGGTATATGAGACCTATGACATGCGAATATGTAATTTTAGTCATCCTGCACATGAGTTACATGTTCTTAAATTTGCATTTAAAACAGATATTGTACAATATAAAGATGAAAAGTAAAATTTGTGCTAATAATTTAAAATTTTAATTATATTTTTACTTAGAACAAAAAATAACAAATAGAAAACACCATGACAATAGAGAGAGTGAGAGAGCATGAACACGTGTACAGAAAAATTAAAAGCCTTTATATTTTAGTATCTATAGGTGGAATCTCCCCAGTTTTTGAACGAGGGGCCCCACATTTTTATTTTGCACTAAGTCCCATAAATTATGCAGCTGACTCTCCTGTGTTTTTAAAAAAAATTTATAATAAATTATTGGTAAAAATATTATCCCTGTTTTTTAAATCTGAACTCAAAACTTCTATGAAACTTTGTCTTGCCATACCAAATAGAGTAATTTTTGAGTCCTTTGAATTTCTAGTGTAAAGATCACTTCTGTTATTACCTGGCTATATAACTATGAGAATACTCTTTTTCTCTTTGGGTTTCTCTCTTTTCTCATGCACTGAAGAGATTTCACTAGATGGTCTTTTCTAAAGGTCCTTTAAATCAGAACACTGCTTCTCTCATTTATAGCATTTAAAAACCTTTTCCATGCACAATTGGGTGTTTGGGAATGAGTATAGGTAGGCCATGTCCTCTTGTGGGTGTAAGCTTTTGGAGAATGAACCCATGCCTTGTATACTTCTATTCTCCATGATACTTTGCACATAGTACGTACATAAATACTGTTGTTTGGATATGTAAATGAATAAATAAGTGAGTGAATGTGATTGGCATTATTTGTATTTTGTCTCAGAGTTGCTTCAAAATCAATCGTTTCCTCCACATTTAATGTGACCAAGTCTGAACATGAGTTATATGCTGTTATATTTGCATTTAAAACAGGAAAGTCTGAATATGATAGAAAGTGGCACTAATCTTGTCTTGGGTCATCAACCAGTTTCTTGGGACTACTCTCCTCCTCTGCCTGGAAAAGATTTCCCTCTTTTCTCACTTTTTTGCCTTTCTAAAGCTCTTTGACTCTTATCTCACACCCTCAGGGGAAGGTAAGTCTGTTGTTTCACTAGGCTCAGTGTTGTGTGTCCAGCTCAGAGGCCTGTAAAGGAATTGGGTAATGGACAGAGTGTCTCATGTGGATGAAAGGCTCAGCCTCACAAGGGGCCTTTAAAACTTTTCATCTATCCTGGAGCCTTTTGTTTCTCACATCCATTGGGAGGGTGGAGTGGGGAGTGAGATAGGGAAGATGGCTTTGTGAAATCCAATATCTCTGGGCAGTGAGCCAGCCATACACAACTCTATACTAGTAGAAGACAAGCCTGGGCCTTTGGAGTACCTGAACTATCCATCTTCTTACCACTGGCCAGCACACATTGATGGCATTATAAAGCAGGCTAGCTCCACTCAGTCCAGAGCCTAATCCCATTTTTCCACTTCAACAAGCTCTATTTGTCACTTTTCAATGAATCAGGCAGAATTTTTTCAGCTGAGCTTGATATTGATTTCCTTAAATGACCCTTAAAAAGTTCATATTTGAATTCATAAATCTGAGCATTATGCAGGCCTCATACATTGTTGAACACTCATCTGCTCAGAAGTTTGGGGCCTTGGCATGGTTGGGTGTTGATGTATTGATGTATGGAAAATACTGGTTTTGCATTCTATCAGTAATTCTGAAGAGGTGATATTGGGATTTAGGGATCTGATTATTCGAGAAATGCTTGATTGGAACCAGCTCTACTCTCATTTGTATTTTGGAAAGAGAAGATGATGACTTGTACTACAGAAATGGCTGCCCCTCCACACTTATTGGACAGAGTGTGACAATGACCAAGTAAGCAATGTCAATAGGAAGGCAATTCAAGTAAGAGACCCAACAAAGAATCAAAAGCAGTAGTAGAAAGAGCACTGGTTGAGAGTCAGCGGACCAGGTTCTGGTTCTGACTTTGTTATACTCTCACTCACTTAGTGATATTTGACTAGTTTCTTGCTCAGAGCCTCAGTTCCCTTATGTATAAAATGAAGGGATGGCCTTTTATGTCCCTAAGGATCTTCACAGTTTTGATCTGTGACTTTGGAGAGGATACTTATCTTTTTATAGTTGGGTTAAGAGTATAAGATATGGAGCCAGACTGCCTGAGTTTATATCCTGGACCACCCCTTTTCTTGGCTGTGTGACCTCATCTATAAAATGGGGAAAGTAATAGTAGTTGACTTATAGAATTGTTATAAAGATTAATTGTTTCAGTTTATATGAAACACTTAGAATATTACTTGGCACATAGGAAGTGCTAATACATGTTGGCTACCATTATTATTATAGGAACCCTCTCTAGGCCATCCTAGGAAATCAGGATAGGGTATCTGGGATTCCAGGCTTTCACTTTTCCCTCTTCTCTGAAGAAAGAGACCACATAGTGGATGCTTTTCCAAGCCTCTGAAAACATACCTTACCTCCTTTTGGGGAAGGTCACTTTCTGCCCCTCCAATGTATAGCACCCTGGTGCTGTTGTATCTGGGGCCTCAGTCTGGACCTCTTAGAAAACAGTTAATTTAGAATTTTGTCTTGCTTCTTCAACCTGGAAGGTCCTGCCTGTCTTCCCAAGTGTATTTTTCTACCTTCTGTCTGGCTTTTACCTTCTCCAAGAAAAGAGAGTCAGTGATGGGGAATAGAGGGGCATGAGGTGGCAATGAAGCAACTAGGGAAGAGAGGAGGATAAGACCTCTTTAATCTCTAGTTGTGCTATAAGAATTTGTCTCTATGAAGGGTCTCTGTTTCTTTAGGATATCTATGTGTCATATCCGTGTCCCTGGCTCTTTCTTTTTCTAGTAATATATCTAGTCAATTCAAACAAATGAATCAATGAATACTAGGAAATTAAATGGTAACCCCTGCAAAGTGATATTTGAATTTAAACTTAGGTCAAACTAATATAGAATATTATGGTCAGAAGGGGCCTTAGAGATGACCTTATCTAATCCCCCCTTTTGTAGTATATTGAAGAAACTGAGGCCTAGAAAAGGAAAGGGACTTGTCCAAGATCATATAGCAAAAATAGGGCTACAATCTAGGCAATCTGATACTTAGTTGTGGGCCCCTACACTATATCAATTTGCCTCTTGTGGAATTTTTAGAAACAGTTTCTTAACCAAAAGGAGTGATTCTAAGCATATTGGAATGTAGGTGGGTGAATGGAGATGTTTGGGTTAGAGAGGCCTTTTGGTTTCCTTCAAAATCCTTGTAGGCAGTTCTGTTCTGCCTTGAAATAGGGCCAGCCTTGATGATGTTTCAGAGTTTCATGTCCTCAACTCTACTGCCATTGCTTGTTGGTGCCAGGGGGAGATTTCTTACAGCATGATTTCTTGTATCCAGGGCCTGAGAGGAACTTGTCACTCTGGATTAGTACACAAGGTTCCCTGCATCTGCTTTGAAGTGCTTGGTCACATCATCCAAAGACAACGAAGAGATAGGAATAAAGTTGGTGGAAGAGTGAATTAGGGGTCACTGTCTGGTTTGCTCGGCACCCAGTCCGTGGGAGTGGCAGGACAATGAGAACAAAGCACAGTGTGAGCCCCTGGCCAACAAAATAACCTAATAAATAGAGGTTACATACCCCAGAGAGCACATTAGAGTTTCTGGCAGGATGCGGCAGTAGTCATTCTGATCAAACAAGATCTTAATTTATGTCTAAGCAGAGCAAGATTATAATCCTACTTCACATTCCTCCTAGAATGTGTTTCTAGAAATCAGCCAAATGAATTTCGTCCATGTGGAGATGAGGCAGAGAAGCCATGCACATAGGCTTCTAAATATAGTTCCCAGGCCACTGCCCTGAAAGTATCTGGTGCCAACTTGTCATGCCAGGCCAATGGTAGGAACAATCTTGTCTGAATCAACATCAGGATTCAGATGGCCTAGTTGGAGATTTGTATATCTGTGCCAAGAGCTGACTGAATCTATAATCTAGCTCTACCAGAAAATATTTTCTCCTGTCTTTTAAAAATTTATTTCTCAATTACAATTGACATAAAATATTATATTAGTTTCAGGTGTACAACATAGTGATTAGACATTTGTATACTTTAAGAACTGACCAACTTGATAAATTAGTACCTATTTTATACCATATATAGTTATTAAAATGTTATTCATCATATTCCTTATGCTGTACTTTACATCCCCATGATCATTTTAATAACTGGTAATTTTTGTCTTTTAATCCCTTTCACCTTTTATACCTGTTCCCCCAACCCCTTCCCATCTGGCAACCATCAAGTTGTTATCTGTATCTATGAATTTGTTTTTGTTTTGTTTGTTCATTTATTTTATTTTTACAAATTCAACATGTGAGTGAAATCATATCATATTTGTCTTTCTCTGTATGACTTACTTCACTTAGCATGATACCCTTTTGGTGAATCCATGTTGTCGCAAAGGTTAAGATTGTATTCTTTTTAATGGATGAGTGACCTTCCATTGTATATACATATATATGTGTGTGTATATATATATATATATATATATATATATATATATATATATATATATACATACACACATACCACATCTCCTTTATCCATTTATCTACTGATGGACACTTAGACTGTTTCCATATCTTGGTTATTGTAAATAATGCTTCACTGAACACAGGCATGCATGTATCTTTTCAAATTACTCTTATGAATTTCTTCAAGTAAATACCTGGAAATCTAATTACTGGGTCATATGATAGTTCTATTTTTATTTTTTTGAGAAACCTCCATACAGTTTTCCATAGCAGCTGTACCAGTTTGCAATCCCACCAACAGTGCATGAGGGTTCCCTTTTTATCCACATCCTCTTCAACACTTGTTCTTTGGTTTATTGATGATGGCCATTCTGACCATCATCATAAGGTGATATTTCATTGTGGCTTTAATTTGCATTTCTCTGATAATTAATAATATTGAGCATCTTTTCATATATCAGAATGTTGGCCATCTATATGTCCTCTTTGGAGAAACACCTATTCAGGTCCTCTGACCCTATTTTCCCCCTCTTTAATTCCTCCCACCCCCACTTCCACCCCTGACCAACGGATGTTGCCGTTTCCCCTTAAGAACTGGATCTCTGAAGGTGGGGCGTCTCCTCCCACATGCTTGCAGCATGTACCCAGGGCCTGGAGCACCAGGGCCTGGGGCACCAGGCATTCCCTGGTGCATTTGGGTAGCCTGGCATGCCTGGGGCACCTGGGGTCTGGGGTGCCTGGGGGACCTGGTGCACCTGGGGCCTGGCCTCTGGGTCCACCTGGGGTATGAACCCAGGACCTTCTGCATGTAAAGTAGATGTGTTAACCACTATACTATGAAGCCACCCCTCTCTGCTCATTTTTAAATTAATTTTTTATGTTGAATTGTATGAATTCTTTATACATTTTATATATTAACCCCTTATCAGGTGTATCATAGGCAAATATCTTCCCCCATTCAGTAGGTTGTCTTTTTATTTTACTGATGGTTTCCTTTGCTGTGCGAAAGTTTTTAGTTGATATAGTCCCATTTGTTTATTATTTCTTTTGTATTCTTTGCTTGAGAAGATACATCAGAAGAAATACAATTAAGAGCAATGTCATAGAGTATACTGCCTATGTTTTCTTCTAGGAGTTTTAAGTTTTTGGGTCTTACATTTAAATCTTTAATCCATTTTGAATTTATTACTGTACATGGTATAAGAAAGTGAGCTAGTTTCATTTTTCCCAAAGTATCTGCCCAGTTCATATGATGTGAGTCCTATATCATATCTCTTCATCACAATCTAATTATCCATTTACCTGTCTTCCCCACTAGATTAGAGAAGATAGTGTCTTAATTATATGTGTATCCTCAATATATAGCACACTGACACATAATAGATTTTCTAAATGAATGAAAGGGGCAGGCATAAATTTTGTAATTTTTAATTCAGCTAGCCCTTTAACCTCAAGCGTTATCTCACTCATTGACTCATCTGTCTGTTTCAACAAGTCCATGAGGTTGGGTGGATGTTTGTGTGTATGCATCTTTTAAAGAACTTTTTTTGCAGGTGGGTCTTCTAAAAATTTTTATGATGAGATAACCAAATTTGAGATTTCTCATTTTGCAAATGTAAAAATTGATATCCAGAGATGCTATATAACTTATGTCAGCACACGTAACTAATAATAGCAGAGCCTGAACCCTGATTTCTAGATTCGCATTCCAGGAATCTTCCTGCCCCATCTTCCATTGTTTCCAAATCATGGTCTTTCATCATTTGGATACATCATAAAAAGGTACTTAGGATGACTGGATTTCTATTACACTGTTTTTGTGCAGTTTTTTTTTTTAATTAAAGTGAAATTCACATAACATAAAATTAACCATTTTAAAGTATGCAATTCAGTGATGTTTAATATATTTGCAATGTTATGCAAACATCTCTTCCATCTAGTTCAAAATAGTTTCATCATTCTATAAGGAAACTTTATACCCATTTAGCAGTAACTCCTCATTCATCCATCCTCTTAGCTCCTGACAACTAGATTGCTTTCTGTCTCTATGGATTTACTCATTCTAGATATTGAATATAAATGGAATCATATAATATTTTACCTTTTTTGTACATGGCTTCTTATATTTACCATAATGTTTTTGAGGCTCATCTATGTAGTAGCATATACAGATACTTCATTTCTTTTTATGGATAAATCATATTCCATTATATGGGTACACCACTTTTTGTTTATGCAGTCATTGTTGGTGGACACATTTGAGATGTTTACAACTTTGCACTATTGTAAATAGTGCTTCTACTAACATGCATGCACAAGTATTTGTTTGAATAGTCATTTCAATTTATTTTTTAATTAAAACTATTGGGTTGACATTGGTTAATAAAATCAAATGTTTCAAGTGTACAATTAAAAAAATATGTCATATATATATTGCATATGTGTTCACCACTCAAAGTTAGATTTACTTCTATCACCAAATATTTGACTTCTTTTATTCCTATCTAACTACCCTCTCCCCCATTCCCTGTGGTAACCACTAATCCACTGTCTGTGTCCATGGGTGTTTGTCTGTGAAGTTTGTATGAGCAAAATTGTATGATCTCTCCAACACTTGTTATTACTTGTCCTGTTGATGATAGCCGCTATCACAGGTGTGAGCTGGTGTCTCTTGTGGTTTTTATTTGCATTTCCCTTTTGGCCTGTGAAGTTGAGCATCTTTTCATATATCAGCTGGCCTTTTGCATGTCTTCTTGAAAAAGTTTCTTTTCAAGTCTTCTGCTCATTTTTTAATTGGATTTTTTTTCTTGTTGAATTGTATGAGTTCTTTATATATTTTGGATATTAGCCCCTTATTGGAGGTATCATTTGCAAATATCTTCTGTCATTCAGTTGGTCATCTTTTTGTTTTGCTGATAGTTTCTTTTGCTGTGTGGAAAAATCTTTTAGTTTGGATAGTCCTATTTATGTATTTTTGTTTTTGCTTCTTTCACCTTTGGGGTCAAGTTTATAAAATTATCTTTGAGTCTAAGGTCCATAGGTTTAGCATTTATGTTTTTTCCTATGTATTTTATTTTATTTTTTAATATTAAAAATTTTAATTATAGTTGGCATACAATATTATATTAATTTCAGGTGTACAACATAGTGATTAGACATTTAAATAACTTATAAAATAATCACCCCAATAAATCTAGTATCTATCTGACACCATACATAGTTATTACAATATTATTGATTATATTCCTCATGCTATACTTTATATCCCCATGACTATTTTGTAACTACCAATTTGTACTTCAGAATTTTCTTGTTTCTTTAGGTAGGTGTGTAATGATGTAAACTTCTCTTTTATTACACCTTTTGCTGTATTTCAAAAAAGTTGGTATGTAGTATTGTCATTCTCATTTGTCTATATGTATCTTTTGATCTTGCCTTTTTTTTCCTTATTTTTACCCATTTGTTATTTAGTAGCATGTTATCTAATATCCACAGGTTTTTTTTTCCCATTTCTTTTTTTGCAGTTTTCCAATTTCAAAGCATTGTGATTGGAGAATATGCTTGGTATAATTTCAATATTCTTAATTTTGTTGAAGCTAGTTTTGTGTCCCAACATATAGTCTATCATTGAGAATGTTTCATGTGTACTTAGACAAGAATGTATGTATATTGTGGTGTTCTGGGATGAAAAATTCTGTAAGTTTCAATTATGTTCATTTGGTCGAATGTGTCATTTAATGTCAATATTTCCTTACTGATTTTCTGTTTGAATGATCTATACATAGCTGTCAATGGGATATTTGGGTGCCCTACTATAATTGTGTTCTTGTCAGTTTCTTCATTTAGTTCTTTTAGTAGTTGCTTTATAAATTTTGGTGCTCCCAGGTTGGGTGCAAATATCTTAATAAGTGTTACATCTTCTTGATATATTGTCCCCTTTATCATTATAAAATGTACATTTTTGTATCTTGTTATCATTTTTATATTGAATTCTATTTTGTCAGCTATAAGCACAGCTATACCTGTTTTTCTCTGGACACCATTTATATTGAGTATCATTTTTCATTTCTTCATTTGAGGCTGTTTGTCCTTGCAGATGAGATGTGTCTCCTGAAGACACCATATAGTTAGATTTTGCTATTTGATCCATCCCACTACTCTGTGCCTTTTAATTGTTATGTTCAATTCATTTATATTTAGCATGATTATGGATGTATGAGGATTTCCTATAATTATCTTAGCTTATGTTTTCTGGTAGCTCTGTGTCTCCATTGTTTCTTTTCCCTTGTGTTTCTGTCTGTTAGTTTGGTGGTATCTAATGATTTTTCCCTCAGTTTCTTCTTTTTTATGTTATGTATCTCAGTTTTAGATTTTTCGTGGTTACCATTAGGTTTACACAAAAGAAAGTTTCATTCGTATGGTAGTCCTGTGTCTTCTGATTGCATATTACCTCTGCTCACCTGTGTGAGTTCAATCCTTCTCCCTCTCCTTTTATGTTTTTGTTGTCACAAATTATTTCTTTTTATGCTATGAATTCATTTACAAATTGCAGTAGCAATTCTTTTTCTAAAACTATTTTTTTGTTTTATTTGTTTAATATCCCCTTCTGAACAAGCATCATAATTTTTTGCTTCTATCTGTCTGTTACATTACTCATAGTTATGTATTCCTGTGTCTTTTTGTTTCAAGTAGAAGAGCACCCTTATTTCTTGTAATGCTGGTCTTGTGGTGGTAAATTCCCTTAACTTCTGTATGTCTAAGAAAGCCTTTATTTCTCTTTCATATCTAAAGGATAACTTTGCTGGATATATTATTCTTGGATGGTGATTTTCCTCTTTCAGCAATTTGATATTTGTTTTCACTTTCTCCTAGCTCGTAGGGTTTCTGATTGAAAATCCAATCATAATCTAATGAATTTTTAAAAATAGATTACTGTCTTCTTTTTCCTGGTTGCCTTGAGAATTCTTTCTTTGTTGTTAGCTTTTCAAAGTTCAATATAATATGTCTTGGAGAAGGCCTTTTTGGATTGAGATAATTAGGTGTTTGGTTAGCTTCTTGTATTTAAGTATTCAGTTCTTTCCATAGGTTTGGGAAGTTCTCATTGATTATTTGTTTGAATACACACTCTGTTCCCTTCTCCTACTCTTTTACTTCTGACATGTCTATTATTCTTATGTTACTCTTTCTAATGAAGACAGATAATTCTTGCAGAGTTCTTTTATCTATCTATCTATCTATCTATCTATCTATCTATCTATCTATCTATTATCTATCTATCTATCTATCTATCTATCTATCTATCTATCTAATCTATTTAATTCTTGATTCTTTTCTCCCACCTGAGTCATTTCTAGATTTCTATCATCTATGTCATTAATTCCTTTCTCCATTTGGTTGCTCTATTTTCTAAGCTCTCTAGTTTATTCTTCATCTCATTTATTGAGTTCTTCAGCTCCAGAATTTTTGTTTGGCTCTTTTTGCAGTTTCAGTATCTGTGGTGAAGTACCCTTTTTGTTCATTAATTTTATTTCTGAGTTCATTAAATGGCTTTTCTGCATTTTCATATATTTCATTGAGACTTTTTAGAATTGCAGTCTTAAAATCTGTGTCTTTTAAGTCACATTTGTCTAAGTCTTTAAATTTATGTCTGAAGATTTTTCTTTCTATTTCTGAATTCCCTTATTTCTTTGGCTATTAATTTTGCTAGATGTACTATTTTCCTGCTTGGGCATTTGTGGGAATGAAATCTGCTTTTTAAAGTAGTTGACATTTTGCTGTTTATCAGGTTAATAAGTAGAGATCTTTCTTTTGTTTTTCAGTAGGTGGTATTGAGGTGCAAGTTTTTATTTTCTCTTACCTGTACTGCTGGGGCTCCCAGGATCTCTGTAGGGCAGTGTCACAGCTGTTAAAAACACCCTGTATTCCCAGAGTAAGCGAGTGTCCCTTTTATGTCCCAATCATCTTGGTCTTGATATGGCATTCATGTAGATTGGAAATGTTGGGCTGTGGTCTCAGTTTTCCCAGTGATGCCTTCCTGTAGCCAGAAGCCACCAGTATATTCTATTTGAGTTAATCTAGGTGCCTCTACCAGGCTGCACCTCAATGGGTGGGGCAGTGGTAGGTGGGGAAAAACAGTTTCACTCATTTGTGGTTCTGCTCTTACCATTGGTTTAGCTGCAGTAACTACAGACCACTTATGCTAGAAAGTTTATTTCAGCCCTTTCATGGTCTGCTGAGTGAGGATTTTACTGCCAGGTAGGACACAGAGGGATGGGGTGGGCAGGTTCCTGCATTTTCAAAATCCTTTATCCAGTGTTGGTGGGCTATGAAGCTTTGTAATTTTTCTGTACCACTCTTTAGCTCTGATCTTGGGCCCAGCCTGCTATCCAGGCCTGATTGCTGTTTTTGTCCCTTTGGTTTTCCCAGTGGGGATTGCACCCCAGACCTTCACTGCTCTCTCATCTTCTGGTATTGGAGTGAGCATGGGACTGTGCATGGCTTCTAACTTTTTCCTTTCTCCTCCCCATCCTGTCTTCACTGTTTGCTTAGATATACCCACCTTCAGATGTCTCAATGTGTGATGTCTCAGACGTGTTTGTATGTTGAACAGGGAATCCTTTGTTGAAATATAGCTGTTCAACTCATGTAACTCCAAGGGGAGAGATATGGAGGTCTACTCACATGGCCATGCTACAAACATCACCCCTCCAACTTCATTCTTTTGCAAGTGGCTATCAAGATTTTCTAATACCACTTGTTGAAGAGACTATTCTTTCCCCATTGAATGGTCTTGGCACTCTTGTTAAAATTGATTAACTTTATTCAGCCATAGAAGGGAAGGAAATCTGCCATTTCTGACAACACGAATGGTATTTGATGGTGTCAAGCTAATGAAATAAGTTACACAGAAAAAGACAGAAGCCATATGATCTAAGTTATATGTGGAATCTTAAAAAAACAAATGTATAGATACAGAGAACAGATAAGTGGTTGCCAGAGGTGGGGGGAAGTGGGAGGTTGGTGAAATGTGTGAGGTGGTCAAAAGGTACAAACTTGCAGTTATAAAGTGTATGAGTCCTGGGGATATAATATACAGCATGGTGGCTGTAATTAATGATACCCTATTGTGTACTTGAAAGTTGCTAATAGAGTAGTAGACCTTAAATATTCTCTGTATCTATGAGTTTATTTTCACTTTTGTTGTTGTTGATTTTGTTCTTTAGATTCCACATGAACATGAAATCATTTGATATTTGTCTTTTCCTATCTGACCAATTTCATTCAGCACAATACTCTCTAGGTTCATCAAGACAACATCTTTTTCCATCCCCTTCCTTTTAGCCTGTATGTGTCTTTTAATCTGAAATGAGTCTCCTGTAGGCAGTATATGTAGGGATGTTGTTTTCTTATCCATTCAGCCACTTTATCTTTTTCTTGGAGCACTCAATTCTTTTCCATTTGAGGTACTTGTTGATAGGAATGTAGTTATTACCATTCTTTATTCCTGTTTTGATACATGATTTTTTTCTTCTTAAAGAAGTCTCTCCAACATTTCCTGTAATACTGGCTTGGTGGTGATAAATTCCTTTAGCTTAGTTTTGCCTGGCAAGCTCTTTATCTGTCCTTCACTTGTAAATGACAACTTTGCAGGATAAAGTATTCTAGATTGTAGATCCTGGATCTTCATCCTGTCAAATATTTTTTTTTTTTGCCAAGCCCTTCTGTCCTGCATAGTTTCTTTTGAGAAACAGCTGCCAGTATATGGGTGTTCCCTTATAGGTAACTATCTGTTTTTCTCTTGCTGTTTTTAATATTCACTTTGTATTTAACCTTTGGCATTTTAATTATAATGTGTCTTGGTGTGGGCCTCTTTGGATCTCTGGTTTTTGAGATTCTCTGAGCTTCCTGGGGTTTTATGTTCATTTCCTTCACAAGATTAGGAAAGTTTACCATCATTATTTCTTCAAACAGCTGTTAAACATCTTGATTTTTTTCAGTTACACCAATCAGATGGATATTTGGACCCTTAATAGTGTCTCATATGCTTCTTAAATTATTTTTATAGTCTTGGCATCATTTTTGTTGCCATTCTGATTGAGTGTCCTTGGCTTTTCCATCCTCTAGCTAGGCCATTTGATCCTTTTCTGTATTCACTTTGTCTATTTCTTTGTTTATTCCATTTAATATACTTCCCATCTCAGATAATGTATGCTTCATTTCAGACTCGTTCTCTTTTATAATTTTTGTTTACATTTTTATGGTTTTTATCTCTTTGTTGAATTTCTCACTAAATTCATCTACACTTCCCAAAAGTTCATTGAGCATCTTTATATCCAGTGTTTTGAACTCTGCATCTGTTAGATTACTTGACTCCATTATATCTGGACCTCTGTTCTGTTCTCTCATATGGTTTCTACTTCTTTGTCTTCACATTTTGGATGCCTTTCTGTGTCTGTTTCTATGTACTAAGCAAAGCTCCTAAGTCTCCTGGTCTGATTAGTATAGATTTGTAAATTATGTGTCCAGTAGGTGTCTGATTAGTATGGATTTGTGAAGTAGGTTTGCAGTCCTGAGAGGGGTTCAGCTGCAGGCCAAATTTAGCCCAAGCCTCTTCTCTGGGGCCACCTGTTAAGATCCAGTAAGCAATTCACAGATGCTGTTCTTATAGTTGCCTCAAAATGTTAACACCAGAAGCCAAGGCCAGCTGCCTCCAATGTGAATTTAGGCGCTGCTCAGCAAGAAGCACCTGATTCGCTGAGGATATACCTGGATATAGCTTGGGTGGGGTTGCAAGTTGTGCGAGGTGGGGTTTCAGGGAATCCTCTGGGTGGAGCTACTTCTGTTATCCAGTTTGATGACATCAGGTCTATGGCGGTGCTATGTCTGGTGCACTGGTAGTGGGTAGGGCTCAATAGAGAACGATAGATACTACTGGCACTACTGTACAGAGTGAGCCTCACCTCGGCCTTCACTCTGCAATGTCTTGCTGTAAGTCCCTGGTGCTCCCTGCGCATAGCCGCATTGGCACTGGTATTCAGAGTGAGCAGGTCTGTCACTGCGAAAATCTACTGATGAACTTGGCCTCTTTAAGAGGTGTCTGCCAAAGCCACTGCCACAGCCTTTGTCTCTCTTAGCCGCTGGAGACTGGGCAGCCCCATGACCTCACCACGTTTTACCTTCTGCCATTGCAGGGTGTTTTTTGGATTCCTCCCTAGTTGTGTGGCTTGTTCATCCCAGGTGATTTTTCCTTGCTGCTCCTCCTTGTTTCCGTTGAAACTTTGAATTGGTCACCAGAGGGATGAACAGAGCCTCTATCATCTACGCCATTCCTTTTCCTCCAGTATCATGCTGTTTTGATGACTAGCCTTGTAGTATAGTTTGATATCAGGTAGCATGGTGTATCCAACTTAGTTCTTCTTTTGCAAGATTGCTGTGGTTATTCAGGGTCTTTTGTGGTTCCTCATAAAATTTAGGTTTATTTGTTCTAGTTCTGTGAAAAATGCCAATGTTATTTTTATAGAGATTCCATTGGATTCATAGGTTGCTTTAAGTAGTATGGACATTTTGATGCTTTCATTCTTTCTATACATGAGCACACTATATGCTTCCATTTATTTGAAGCTTTATCAATTTCTTTTTTTAATGTATTATAATTTTTTGAGTACAGTTCTTTTTCCTCCTTGGTTAAATTTATTCCTAGGTATTTTATTTTTTGATACAATTGTGAATGGGATAATTTTCTTAATTTTTCTTTCTGTTCGCTATTGTTGTATAAAAATGCAACTAATTTCTGAATATTTATTTTGTATCCTGCTACTTTACTGAATTCACTTATCAGATCTCTTAGATTTTAATGGAATATTTAGGGTTCTCTCTATATAGTATGATGTCTGAAAATAATGACTGTTTTACTTTTTCCTTTTCAATTTGGATGGCCTTTATTTTTTTTCTTGTTTGATTTCAGTATTAGGATTTCCAATACTATGCTGAACAAAAGTGGTGAGAGTGGATATCCTTGCATTGTTTCTGATCTTAAGTAAAATATTTTTAGCTTTTCCCTATTGAGTACTAAGTTATCTGAGAGTTTGTCATATAGGATCTTTATTATATTGAGGTATGTTCCTTCTATTCTCACTTTGCTGAGAGTTTTTATCATAAAGAAATGCTGAATTTTGTCAAACACTTTTTTTGTATCTATTGACATAATCATATAATTTTTATTTTACATTTTGTATATGTGATATATCAAATTAATTGTTTTGTGGATATTAAAACAACCTTGCATTCCAGGAATAAATCTCACTTGATCATGGTATATAATCTTTTCAAAGTCTTACTGAATTCAGTTTGCTAATATTTTGTTGAAGATTTTTGCTTTTTATTCAGGGATATTGACCTATAATTTTTCTTTTTTTGTAATGTTTTTCTATGGTTTTTGAATCTTGGTCATGGTTATCTCATAAAATGAGCTTTGAAGCCTTCCCTCCCTCACTTTTAAAAAATATTTTATTGTTCAATTACATTTGACAAACAATATTATATTGGTTTCAGGTATAGAACATAGTCATTAGACATTAATAAAACTTATGAAGTGATCACCCTGATAAATGTAGTACCTATTTAACAACACAGTTTTTGAAATATTATTTACTATATTCCTTATGGTATACATTGCCTCCCCATGACTATTTTGTAACTACCAATTTGTACCTCTTAATACCTGTTTTTACCTATTCCCCAACTCCCTTCCCATCTGGCAACCATCAAAATTTTCTTTTATCTATGAGTTTGCTTCTGTTTTGTTTGTTTATTTATATTATTTTGTCAGATTCCAATATAAGTGAAAACATAGAAATTTGTCCTTTTCTGTCTGACTTTCTCCAGTTAGTACAGTACCCTCTAGATACATCAATGCTTTTGCAGATGTCAAGATTTAATTTTTTATGGCTGAGTAATATTCCATTTTATAGATGTTTCACATTTTCTTTATCCATTTGTTCATTAATGGACACCTGAATTGCCTTCATATAATGGCTAGTGTAAATAATGCTACAATGAACATATAAATGCACATGTTCCTTCAAAGTAGTTTTTTGGGTTTCTTCAGATAAATAACAGAAGTGGGATTACTGGGTATTTCTTTGTTTCTTGTTATAGCCTTTGTTTTAAAGGCTATAATGTCTGGTATGAGTATTGCTCTCCCCACTTTTTTTTTGTTTCCATTTCAACAAATATTTTTTTCTATCTCATTACTTTTAGTTGTCTGTATCTTTCCAGGTGAAGTGAGTCTCTTGCAAGCAGCATATGTAATGGTGTTGTTTTCTTATTCATTCAACCACCCTATGTCTTTTGATTGGAAAATTTAAGCTATTTACATTGAAAGTAATTGTTGATAGGTAAAACCATCATTTGGGACTTGTTTCTTGTTTTCCTCATTTTGCCTGCCTCTCTGTGTTTGTTTCAATGTATAAGGTAGATCTACTCTGTCATCCAGTGTTTACCATGTGGCCTTATATAAAAGGTGCCTTGTGGAGTTCAGTGTTAGTTTTTCTTTTCACTCACACTGGGTGCTCCAGGAATATTTCATGTGTGGATTGTGTGTGCCTTCCTATTGTAGTTGAGCTTTGATTGTTGTTGGTATGTCAGCAGGTAAAATTGACACAGACCAATTGGCTGTGAGAATTAACCATGCCTACAGTGTATGAACTGCTATTTTTGGGCTGGCCCCATAGAGAGGGATTTGCCCCTGCTGGCTTGTATGCCTTTTGAGATCACCCTTTGTATGTCACTGTGGGTTTAATTAGGTGTGCTCTGTTGTGTTATGAAGATACTCTGTTGCATGTGTTGTTTCTGGGGCCTCTTGGGATTGGCTTTTGTTCAGGCTAAAGTTAGCCACTGCTTGTGACTGGCTTGGGAATACCTAGTAGGAAATACAAAGCTATTCACAGTTGGTCACTTCTCTGCTGGACCTGGAAGCATGTGGGAGAGGCTACACTGATTACTGAGGCTGGCTACTGCCAATATCATGTTTATGGCAACTTAAGAAAAAAGCCCTGCACTGTGAGTCCTGATACCCACTGCTAGCTGCTCATAGGCTGTCACTGAAAGAGACTCGGGTGGTATGAGAGTTGTGTGAGGCAGATTTCCTGGTAGTCACCAGGATACAGAGAGTGTTCATAAGATCAATGCAGATTCAAATTTGGCACACTGTGACCAGCTGCCACATACCTCACTCAAGCCCACAGATGGCCAAGAGTTGTCAAAGCACTGCAGCAAAAATTGAGACTGAGCTCAAGACACCAAAAATGCCTCCAGTGGTGTGCACGCCAAGCCCAACTGTTTGCTTTTGAAAGAACCTCCTGTGGTGCATGAGGCATGGCTGGTTATCCAGCTGTCAAAAGTAGTCAAAGTAGACTTTAAACAAAATTTGTAATAAAAAACAAAGAAGGACATTACATAGTGATAAAGAAATCAATCCAAAAAGAAGTATAACCCTTGTAAACATTCATGCAACCAACATAGGAATATCTGACTATATAAAGCAAATACTGACTGACATAAAGGGAGAGATCAATAGTAATACCATAATAGTAGGGGACTTTAACAGCCCATTGACACTAAAGGACGGATCTTCAAGACAGAAAACTAGCAAGGAAACTGGCCTTAAATGAGACACTAGACCAGATGGATATAATTGATATTTTTAGGGTATTTCATCCCAAAGCAGTGAATTATACATTCCTCTTAAGTTCACATGGAATGTTTTCCAAGATAGACCACATATTAGGCCACAAAGTAAGTCTCAATAAGTTTAAGAAGAATAAGATCATATCAAGCATCTTTTTTGACCATAGTGGTATGAAACAAGAAATCAATTACGAAAAAAAAAACCTTGAAAAATACAAATATATGGAGGCTAAATAGCATGTTATTAAAGAATGAATGAATCAACAATAAGAACAGGGAAGACATCAAAAGACACCTTGAGACAAATGAAAGTGAAAATACAACACCCCAAATCTATGCAACAGAGTAAAAGCAGCCCTAAGGTAAAAATTCATAACAATACAGCTCTACCTTAAAACACAAGAAAAGTCTCAAATAAAGCATCTAAAATTATACTTAAAGGAACTAAAAAAAATAACAGCATACAAAGCCCAAAATGAGTAGAAGAAAGGAAATAATAAAGGTTGGAGTGAGAATATATAAAATAGTTGTAAAAAGTACAGAAGATCAATAAAACCAAGAGCTGGTTCTTTGAAAAGTTAAAATTTATAAATCTTTAACTGTATCAAAAAATAAAGAGAGAAGATCCAAATAAATAAAGTCACAAATGAAAGAGGATAAGTGACAAATGACACCACAGAAATACAAGGAAATATTGTAAAAAAAAATACTAAGATCAATTATATACAAACATATTGGACAATCTGGAAAAAAAATCAATAAGTTCCTAGGAACATAAAATCTTCCAAGACTAACTCAGAAAGAAACAGAAAATCTGAAAAGACTGATTACTATTAATGAAATTGAATCTGTATTCAAAAAAAAAAATCCCAACAAACCAAAATCTTGGACTGAATGGTTTCACAGGTGAATTTTACCAATCACTGCAGGAATTAACACCTTTTCTTCTTAAACTAATTTAAAAATTTCAAGAAGAGGGAAGACTTGCAAACTTAATCTACAAGGCCACCATTACCCTAATTTCAAAACCAGACTAAGACTTTACAGCAAAAGAAAATTATAGGCAGATATTCCTGAAGAACATAGGTGTGAAAATTCTCAACAAAATATTAGCAAACTGAATTCAACAGGACATTAAAAAGATTATAGACCATGATCAAGTGGAATTTCCTCCTGGGATGCAAGGTTGTTTCATTATCTGCAAATCAATTAATGTGATACCACCCCATAAACAAAATCAAATATTAAAATTATATGGTTATATCAGTTGATGTATAAAAAACATTTGACAAAATTCAGCATCAATTTATGATAAAAACTCTCAGCATTGTGGGAATAGAAGAAACATATCTCAACATATTAAAGACTCTATATGACAAACCCACAAGCAACATTGTACTCAACAGGGAAAAGATAAAAGTGTTTTCCTTAAGATCAGGAACAAAAAAAGAATGTCCATTTTCACCACTTTTATGCAACATAGTATTGAAAGTCCTTGCCACAGCAATCAGACAAGAGAAATAAATAAAATGCATCCAAATTGAAAAGGAAGAAGTAAAACAGACATTATTTGCAGATGGCAGAATACTATATATAGAGAACCCTAAATATACCACCAAAAACTATTAGATCTAATAAGTAAATTCAGTAAAAGAGCAGGTTACAAAATTAATATTCAGAAATTAAATTTTTATACATCAATAATAACAAACTAAAAAGTAAGAAGACAATCCCATTTATAATTGCATCAAAAAGAATTAAATACCTAGGAATAAATTTAATAAAGATAAAAAACCTGTACTCAGAATATTATAAGACATTCAAAAAATTAGAAGAACATACATATAAATTAAAGGATATACCCTGCTCATGAGTAAGAAGAATTAACATCGTTAAAGTGTTCATATAGCCCAAAGCAATTTACAAATTTATTGCAATTCCTATCAAAATGCCAATGGCATTTTCACAGAACTAGAACAAATAGCCCTAAAATTTATATGAACCAATACAAGAACATGTACAGCCACCACGATCTTGAGAAAGAAGAACAAAATTGGAGGTATCATGCTTCTTGATATCAAACTATACTACAAAGCTATAGTAACCAAAGCAGCATGGTACTGGCATAGATACAGAACAGAATAGTTATTTGGTCATTTAATCTATGACAAAGGAGTTAAAAATACACATTGGGGTAAAGACAGCCTATTCAATTAATGTGTTCAGAAAATTAGACAGATACATACACAAGAAAACTGGACCACCTTCTTACACCATATACAAGAAGAAATTCAAAATAAATTACAAACTTAAATGTAAGCCCCCAAACCATAATCCTCCTAGAGAAAAACATAGGCAGTAAACTCTATGACATTGCTCTTAGTATTATTTTTTCTGATATATCTCCTCAGGTGAGGGAAACAAACAAACAAATGGAGCTAAATCAAACTGAAAAGTTTTGCACAGAAAAAGAAATCATCAACAAAGCTAAAAGACAATCTACTTACTAAATGGCAGAATATGTTCACCAATGATACATCTGATAAGGACTTAATTTTTTATAAAGAATTAAAATTATAAAGAACTCATACAACTCAATGCCAAAAAAGTCAAACAATCCAATTAAAAAATGGGCAGAGGATCTGAACATCTGTTTTTCTCTATTGGACATACAAATGGCCAATAGACATGTGAAAAGATGCTCAAGGTCACTAATTATCAGAGAAGTGCAAATTAAAACCACAATGAGATATCACCTCATACCTGTCAAAATGACTATCATCAATGAATCAAAAAACACCAAATGTTGGCAAGGATGTGGAGAAAAGGGAACCCCCATGCACTTTTGGTGGGATTGCAAATTGGTACAGCCACTACAGAAAAACTTTGTAAGGTTCCTCAAAAAACTAAGAGAACTACCTTATGACTTTGCAATTCTACCTCTTGATATTTATCCAAAGAAATTCAAAGCTCTAATTTGAAATGGTATATTCACCCTATGTTGATTGCAGCACTATTTAAAATAGCCAAGATGTTGAAGCAATCTACATGTTCACCAATAGACAATTGGATAAAGAAGTGGAACATATATACAATGGAATATTACTCAACCATAAAAATGAAATCTAATCATTTGTGACAATGCGTGGAGAACCAGAGGGTATTATTCTAAGTGAAATCAGTCAGTGAAAGAAAGATAAATACAATGTGATCTCACTTTTTATGGAATCTAAAGAACTAAATAAAAAAATTAAAAACAAACTCATACGTAGAGAAGAAATCATCAGTTTGATGGTTGCCAGTTAAGAAGGGATTTAGGGGGATGGATAAAAAAAGGGAAGGGCTTCAGAAGTACTAATTGATAGTTACAAAATAGTTACTTAGATTTAAATTACAGCATATGGAATATAACCAATAATATTGTAATATCTATGTATAGTGTTGGTGGGTACTAGTCTAATTGAGGGGATCACGTCATAAATTATATAAATGTCTAACCATTACACCATACACCTAAAACGAATAAAAAATAATACTGAATGTCATCTATAATTAAAAAATTAAAAAAATAAAGAAGAAATAATAAAATGCAAAATCAAAAAAATTCAAAGAAAAAATAACCAAATTTTAATGAGCGATTAAAAAAAATGTTTATTTTCCCTGAGATAAGTATTGTTACCCTAGCTTTTTTTTTTCATTTTCAGTTGAAGGAAATCTTTATTTTTTTTTATTCCTTTACTTTCAGTTAGTGTGTATCTTTCAGTCTGACGTGTGTCTTTTGTAAATGGCAAATATAGGAGCCTTGTTTTCTTATCCATTCAGCTATCTTATGACTTTTGTTTTTGATTTGAGTTAATCATGCTCTTTATTTTTTATTTTATTTTTAAATTTTATTTAAATTAGTTCTAAGTATACAGTACATTGATTAGACATCTATATAGTTCATAAATTGATTCCCCCTAGTTGCTTCCTCCCTCCCCTGGCCTTCCACATAGCCATTATATTAATGTTAACTGCATCCCCTCTGCTGTACTCCTCCTCCCCATGACCAACTATCAACTATTAACTTGTACTTCTTTAACCCTTCACCCCATTCTCCCAGCCACCCAACCCCCTTCCCCTCTGTCTGTTGTCAAATTGTCCACTATATTTGTGAGTCTGTTTTGATTAGTTTGTTACTTTTGTTCCTTAGATTCCACAAATAATTGAAATCATATGGTATTTATCTTTCTCTGTCTGACTTATTTGATTCAGCATAATAACCTCTAGGTTTATCCATATCATTGCAAATGGTAGGATTTCATTTTTTTAGTGGTTGAGTAATATTCCATTGTATATATGAACCATAATTTCTTTATCCAACCATCTATTGATGAGCATTTAGATTGCTTCCATATCTTGGCTGTTGTAAATTGTGCTGCCATAAATATTGGAGTGCATAGATCTTTACACGTTATTGTTTTGATTTTCTTCGGATAAATACCCAAAAGTACAATTGCTGGGTCAAAAGGTAGGTCCATTTTTAATTTTTTGGGAAACCTCCATACTGTTTTCCATAGCAACTGCACCAATTTGCAATCCCACCAACAATGTATGAGGGTTCCCTTTTCTCCGCATCCTCATTTTTTGATTTATTGATGACAGCCATTCTGACAGGTGTGAATTTTAATTGGAGCACATAATCTATTTACATTTGGAGTGATTATTGAAAGATACATAGTCATTCCCATTTTATTATTCATATTTATGTTCTTTTCTCCTCTTCTTCTTAAAGAAGACATTTTAAAATTTTTGTTTTTTAATATGGTTTTAGTTGTCATACTATTTTAACTTTTTCTTGTCTGGGAAACTCTTTATATCCTTCAAATCTAGATGATAGCCTTGCTGGTTAGAATAGTCTTGGTTGTAGGTTATTGCTTTTCATCACTTTGAATATTTTTGTGACAATCCCTTGTGGCTTGTAAAGTTTCTGTTGAGAAATCAGCTGTCAGTCTTATGGAATCTTCCTTGTAAATAACTAGCTGTATTTCTCTTGCTGCTTTTGGATTCTCTATTTGTATTTAACCTTTGCCAGTTTAATTTTGATGTGTCTTAGTGTGGGCCCTTTGAATTCATCTTGTTTGGGACTCTGTACTTTTTGAAATATGTCTATTTCTTTGACCAGGTAAGGCATGTTTTAGTTATTGTTTCTTAAACTAGATTCTCAATCTCTTGATGTCTCTCTTCACCTTCTGGTTCCTGTATGATACACATGTTGTTATGTTTGATGTTGTCTTAGAGGTCCCTTCAGCTATTCTTTTTTAAAAAAATTTTTCTTTTCGCTGCTCCAGTTGGGTATTTTCTGCCAACTTGCTACCATATTGCTGATTTGATCCTCTGCTTCATCTAATCTGTTGTTGATTCCTTCTAGTGCATTCTTCATTTCAGTTATTGTATACCCCGTTTTTTAGTGATTCTTTTTTATGCTTTATATATCTTCTTTTATGTTCGCTATTTCTTTGTTGAAGTTCTTACTATGTTCCTTGAGCATTCTTATAACAAGTGTTTTAAACTCTATATCTGATAGATTTCTTACTTTTATTTTATTTAGTTCTTTTCCTTGAATTTTCTTGTTCTTTAATCTGAGACATATTTCTTTGTTTCCTCATTTTGGCTGCCTATTCGCTTTTGTTTCTATGTATTAGGTAGATTTGCCATGTGTCTCAGTGTAGGCCAGGTGGTCTTATGTAACAGCTTACCTGTGTGTTTCAATGATGCAGTCTTCCTCTTCACCTGTGCCAGGTGCTCCAGGAATGTTTATTGTTGGAGTTGTGTGTATCCACCTGTTGTAGTTGATTGTTGGCATGTCAGTGGGTGAGACTGACCCTGAGGTTCACTGCCTGTGAAGATTGGCCATGTCCACAGCATCCGAGCTGCTGTGCAGGGACTGACTTCATAGAATAGGATTCACCCCAGTGGATTCTGGTGCCTGCTGAGATCACTCTTTGAGTCTGCCACTTGTGGGAAAAATCAGGTGATACTGTATGGTCTGAAGTTGGCCTTTGTGTGCATTGGTTCTGGGCCTCTTAGAAAGGTATTCTGTGCAGGCCAATTTCAGTCACTGCCTGTAACTGGCCTGAGGCTAGCAGTAAGAATTACAAAGTGTTCTATGGTTGGGTGCTGCCTGTGCTAGACCTGGTGTGTGTGAGAGGCTTCATTGCAATCCGAGGCTTGCTGCCACCAGTGGCAGGCCTGGGGCAGTTCAGTAAAACTCTCATGGCATCTCGAAGCCTGTTACCACCTTCCAGCTGCTTATAGGGCTCAGCCACTGAAGGAGCCTCATGTAGTATGTGAGTTTGGTGAGGCATTGTCTCAGAGAGTCACCAGGGTAGGACGAGTGATGCTCATCGGTTTAATGCAGATTCAAGTTTGGTGCCAGTGCTGAGCCTGTGGCACTCAGCAAAAGGTCCAGAGCACATTGTGGTCAGCCACTGCCTGCCTTAGCCAGCAGACTCCTAAGAGTTACCCAAGAAAAACTACAGTACATGCTTGGCCTGGCTGATAGCTGTCAAAATGCCTGTGTCTAGTGAGCTGATGCTGGCTTTTGCTTCTGGAATAGCCTCCTGCAGTGCATGTTTGAGGCTGGCTACTAGCTGCTGAAAGAGCATCCTGTTATGCACATGGTGTGTTTGGCCGCCCAACACAAAAGTGCCTCTAGCAGCATGCTAGTTGGAGGAGAGGTGGGGACAGTGTCCCAGAGAGTCACTAGGGTGAAATGAGTGGAGGTTATAGGGCTAACGAAGAGTCAGGTTTGGCCATGTTGGGGGAGGGCCCAACACAAGAAATATGGCACCCATGCACAGGCTGCACAGGAAGAGGGCTTAATGCAGGGAGAATGGAGGCTGTCCCTTCAGTCCTTGCAATGAAGCCACACAATTCATTCCCTCCCTATATATCTTTGGTACCTCCTGAGTTTCTGTCTCTCCCCTGGAGCCCAGAGTTAGTGCCTGCAAGTGAGTGAGTCTATGTGCAGGCTCTTTAGGAGGATGCCTGAATTTCCAATTACCTCGTATCTCACTCAGACAGCTGGAATCTCCACTGTTTTTTACAGTTAGATGTTGTGAAATCTGCTCTTCCTGGCATTGGTGCTTGGTGTGGGTCTGAGATTCCTCTCTTCTATGAGGGGAACTTGCAACCAAGATATCCTTCCAGATTCTTAACTACCACTTGTGGATATGGGGCCAGGCTATTTAGCATCTCTGCCCTTCCTACCAGATTCCACTTCACATCTTCTTTATATCATTAGTTATAGGACTTCAGCTATTCTTCAGATAGTTCCCCAGGTTGATTGTTCTATAATTTAATTGTAATTTTAATTTGGTCACGAGAGTTGGCAAACTGTATTTTTTTTTACTTTGTCATCTTGCTCTGGAGGGTAAATGGTATTGTTTCTTTTATTTATTTTTCAGATAATTCTTTATTTCTCTTTCAGATGATCAATCATATATATAAATAATACTGATTTCTTGTACATTAATTTTATATTACAAATGTGCTGAATTCATTGGTTAAACCAGTTTTTTGGTGGAGTCTTTAAAATATTCTGTATTTAAAGTGTCATCTAAGAGTGATGCCAGCATCATGGTGGCATGAGTCATTTCATTTGTGTCTCTCCTTTAATTTACAGCCTGTAGGGCAGTCTTAGCCCAACATACAATACTCTGTACAGCACACCAATGTACCTGAGGGATCTCTACATGTGTACATTTGAAGATGTGAGAAGATATTTACAAATGGTAGTTGTGATAATGTCCAAAATATATAATGTATTCATATAACAAACAAATAAAAACAGCCCAATAAAAATGGGCAGAAGATGTGAGTAGACATTTTTCCCAAAGAAGACAGATAGATGGCCAAAAGACATATAAAAACATGTTCAACATAACTAATTAGGGAAAGGCAAATGAAAACCACAGCGATGTATTGCCTCACACCTTTTAGAATGGCTATCAACAAGTGTTGAAAATTATGTGAAGTAAATGGAACTCCTGTACACTGTTGGTGGGAATATAAAGTGGTACAGACACTATGGAAAAAAGTAGCAAGATTCCTCAAAAACCAAAAACAAAAAAAAAAGGATAGAACTATCCTATGATCCAGCAAATTTGTTTCTGGATATTTATACAAAGAATGTAAAAACAGTAATTTGAAAAGATATATGCACATCTTTATTCATTGCAGCATTATTTACAATAATTATGATATAAAAGCAAGCTAAATGTCCATTGACAGAAATAGTTAAGATTTTATATATAATGGAATACTACTCAGCCATGAAAAAGTAAAATTCTGCCATTTGTAATGACACAGATGGACCTTCAGGGTATGTTAAGTAATATAAATCATATAGAAAAGACAAATAGCATATGATTTTATTCATATGTGGAATATAAAAACAAAAAACAAAATACAAATGAACAAACAGAAAATAAGTAAAAAAAAATTATATAAGGAGACAACATCATGATTACCAGAGGAGAAAGGAGATGGGTGGCGGGGAAAGGGAAAACAGGTAAATGGGGTAAATTGTATAGTGGTGGATAAAAATTAGAATTTCGGTGATGAGCATGATGCAGTTTATACAGATGTCAAATTATAATGTTGCACATCTGAAACACATATAATGTTCTGTACTAATGTTACCTCAATAAACAAAGAACAATATTAAAATGTTATTTGCAAATAGAGAAAAATTTTACTTCTCCCTTTCCAATTTTAATGCTTTTTATTTGTTTTCTTGTCTAATTGTTCTGGCTAGAATTTCCAGTACTATGTTGAATAGGATTGGTGAGAGTGGATACCCTTATCTTTTTCCTGATCTTGGAGTAAAATCTTTTAACTTTTCACCACTTCATATGAAGTTAACCATGGTCTTGTCATATATGGTCGTTTGTTACTTTAATGTATTTTCCTTCTATACCTAATTTGTTGTTTTTATTATGTACAAATTTTTAATTTTGTCAAAATATGATCATGAATCATAATCATAAGATTTTTAAAACTCAATTTGATGTATCACATTTATTGATTTGTGTATGTTGAACCATAATTGCATCCTAGGAATAAATCCTAATTGATCATGCTGTATGATCTTTTTAAATGTACTGCTGAATTTGGTTTGCTAGTATTTTATTGAGAATTTTTGCATCTCTCTCAGGAATATTTTCCAGTAGTTTTGTTTTCTTATAGTGTCCTTTTCTTGTTTTGGTATCAGGGCAATACTGGCCTCATAAAACAAGTTTGATAGTCTTCTGTCTTCAATTTTTTAAAACAGTTTGAGAAGAATTGGCATTAAGTCTTTAAATGTTTGCTAAAATTCATCAAAGAAACCATCTGGTCCTGAGGTTTTCTTTGTTAGGAGATCTTTGATTACTGATTCAATCTCCTTATTAGTAATTGATCTGTTTAAGTTTTCTATTTTCCCTGATTCAGTCTTGTAGGTTTTATGTTTCTAGGATTTTTTAATTTTTCTAGGTTGTCCAGTTTTTTAGCATATATTTATTCATAGTACCTTCTTATAATCTGTATTTCTGTGGTAGCAGTTGTAATGTCTTCTGTTTCATTTATAATTTTCTTGATTTGGGTAATTTCTCTTTTTCTTGGTTACTATAGCTAAAGGTTTGTTAATTCTGTTTATTCAAATAACCAACACTTAGTTTTTAAAAATCTTTTCTGTGTTTCCTGTTCTATTTCATTTTTTCTACTCTAATTTTTATTACTTTCTTTTTTTCTGCTAACTTCAGGTTTATTTTGTTGTTCTCATTACAGATTATTGAGGACTAGTGTTAGGCTGTTATTTGTAATCTTTCTTGTTTCTAAATGTGGGCATTTAGTGCTATGACCTTCCTTTTAGAACCACTTTTACTGCATCCTATAACTTTTAGTTGGTTGCGATTCCATTTTCATTTCTCTCGATACTTTTTTATCTCTCCTTTAATTTCTTCTTTGATCCACTCATTGTTCAGGGGAGTGTTGTTTAATTTTTATGTATTCATGAATTTTCCATTATTGATTTCCAGTTTCATACCACTGTGGTTAGAGAAGATACTTGGTATGGTTTAAAACTTCTTGAATTTGCTAAGACTTATATGTGGCCTAACTTATGGTCTATTCTAGAAAATGTTCCATGTGTGCTTCAGAAAGA
Organism: Macroglossus sobrinus; assembly: GCA_004027375.1. Taxonomy (NCBI): domain Eukaryota; kingdom Metazoa; phylum Chordata; class Mammalia; order Chiroptera; family Pteropodidae; genus Macroglossus; species Macroglossus sobrinus. The sequence goes on along the minus strand of PVKZ01006029.1, from coordinate 5,346 downwards.
TATATATTCTGCTTTTTTTTTTATCACTGTGACATTGGTTAATAAAATTGTATAGGTTTCAAGTGTACAGTTTTATAATACATCATCTCTGTATTGCACTGTGTTCACCAACCAAAGTCAAATCTCCTTCCATCACCATAATTGGCCCCTATTACCCATATTTAACAGATGTTCTGTTAGATTGATTTTATGTAACAGTATTGTTCTATATTCTCTACTATTGACCTACAGTATTGTTCAAATCTATTGTTTTCTTATTGATTCTCTGGATAATCTATTAATTATTGAGAATGGAATATTCAAGTCCCCAACTCTTATAACATTGGTGTTCATTTCCTTTTATTTCCCTTAGTGCTTTATATATTCAGGTACTCTGTTGCTGGGTGCATAAATATTTACAGTTGTTATATTTTTTGATGATGCCTTTATCATTATATAATGACCTACTTTGTCTCATTACAATTTTTAGTTTAAATTTTATTATGTCTATTATAACTACCCTACATTTTAAAAATATACTTTTTATTTTTCAGTTACAGTTGGCATACGATATTATATTAGTTTTAGGTATACAACATGGTGATAAGACATTTATATATATGTTACAAAGTAATCACTCTGATAAATCTAATACCCATCTGACACCATACAGTTATTATAATATTATTGACTATATTCCTTATGCTATACTTTACATCCCCATGACTATTTCATAACTAACAATTTGTGCTTCTTAATCCCTTCCCCCTTTTCACCCACTCCCCAACCCCCTTCCACCTGGCAACTATCAAAATTTTCTCTGTGTCTCTGAGTTTCCATTTTGTTGGTTCATTAATTTCATTCTTTAGGTTTCATATGTAAGTGAAATCTATGGTATTTGTTTTTATCTGACTTACTCCACTTAGCACATTACCTTCTAGGTCTACCCATGTTGTTGCAGATGGCAAAATTTCATTCTTGTTTATGACTGAGTATTATTTCATTGTATATATGTATCACCTCTTCTTTATCCATTCATCTATTGATGAATACCCAGGTTGTCTGTACATTGTGGCTATTGTAAATAATGCTGCAATGAGCACCTAGATTCAAGTGTTCCTTCAAAGTAGTGTTTTGGGTTTTTTTTTAGGTAAATACCTGGAAGTAAAATTGCTGGATCATAGGTAGTTGTATTTTTAATTTTTTGAGGAACTTTCAAATTGTTTTCCATCCATGTTGTCATAAAGGTTAAGATTTCAGTCATTTTAATGGCTGAATAATATTTTATTGTGTATATATGTTTTTTTGTGTATGTATACACATACATATTACATCATCTTTATCCATTTATCTATGGATGGATAATTAGATTGCTTCCATATTCTGCTTTTTGTAAATAAAGCTATACTGAACATAGGGGTGCATATATCTTTTAAAAATACTACTATGGATTTCTTCAAATAAATATCAGGGAGTTAAATTGCTCAGTCATATGGGAATTCTATTTTTAATCTTTTGAAGAACATCCATACAGTTTTACATAAAAGCTGCAACAATTTGAAATTCTACCAGGGTGCACAAGAGTTCCCCCTTCTCCACATCCTCGCCAGCACTTGTTCTTTGATTTATTGATGATAGCCATTCTGATAGGAGTGAGGTGATATCTCATTGTGGTTTTACTTTGCATTTCTCTGGTAATTAATGATGTTGAGCATCTTTTATATGTCTGTTGGTCATCTGTATGTCCTCTTTGGAGAAATACCTATTCAGGTCTTCTGTCCATTTTTTAATTGAAGAGTTTGTTTTTTTGTTTTGTGTTGAGTATATGAGTTCTTTATATATTTTAGATATTAATCCCTTATCAGATATATCATAGACAAATATCTTTTCCCATTCAGAAGGTATCTTTGTTGTTTTGCTGATGGTTTCCTTTGATGTGCAAAAACTTCTTAGTTTGATGTAGTCCCATTTGTTTATTTTTTCTTTTGTTTCCCTTGCCTGAAGAAATATATCAAGAATCATAATACTAAGAGAAATGTCAGAGAGTTTGCTGCCTATGTTTTCTTCTAGCAGTTTTATGGTTTTGAGTCTTACTTTTAAGTCTTTATCCATTTAGAATTTATTCTCTTATATGGTATAAGAAGGTGATCTAGTTTCATTTTTTGCAGGTATCTGTCAAGTTTTCCAACACAACTTATTGGAAGACTGTCTTTCCCCCATTTTATATTCTTGCCTCTTTTGTCATAGATAAAGAACCATATAGATGTAGATATATTTTTGGGCTCTCTATTCTGTTCCATTGACCTATGTATCTGTTTTTATGCCAGTACTATGCTGTTTTGATTACTATAGCCTTGTAGTATAGTTTGATATCAGGTAGCATGTACCTCCATCTTTGTTCTTCTTTCTCAAAATTGCCAAGGCTATTTGAGGACTTTTATGGTTCCATATAAATTTTAGAATTATTTGTTATAATTATGTAAAAAATGCCATTGATATTTGGATAGAGATTGCACTGAAACTGTAGATTGTTTGGAGTAGTATGGATTTTATTTTATTTATTCATTTTTAAAATTAAATATATTGGGGTGGAATTGGTTAATAAAAGTATATAGGTTTCAAATGTACAATTCAACAATACATCATGTGTATGTTCCATTGTGTGTTCACCACTCAAAGTTAAATTTTATTCTGACACCAAATATTTGACCCCCTTTACCCTTACCTACCTCCCCACACACCTGTCTCTCTGGTAACCACCAAACTGTTGTCCACATCCATGAGTCTCTGCTAGTTGTCTTGTTAATTTACTGTTTTCAGTTTTATATCTCACACATAAGTGAAATCACATGGTTCTCCGCTTTTCTCATTTGACTTATTTTGCTTAGCATGATAATTTAAAGAACCATCCATGTTGTCACAAATGACATTATTTCATTGTTTCTTATGGCTGACTAATAATCCATTGTATATATGTACCACATCTTCTTTGTCCAATCATCTATTGAAGGACACTTCTGTTTTTTTCTATGTCTTTGCCATCATAAATAATGCTGGTATAAACAACAGAGGGCATATATCTATAAAGATAATTTTTTTCCATTTTTGTGGGCAAATACCCAGAATAGGGATTGTTGGTTCATATGGTAATTCTATTCTTAAGTTTTTGAGAAATCTCCATACTGTTTTCCATATTGGCTGCACCAGTTTACATTCCCCGAGTAGTGTATAAGGATTCCCTCTTCCCAAAAACCTCTTCAACCCTTGTTATTACTTGTCTTATTGATTATAGCCATTCTAAAAAGTATGAGGTAATATCTTATTAACAATTGAAGTTGAACATCCTTTCTTATGTCTGTTAGACATTTGTATGTCTTCATGAGAGAAATGTCTGTTTAGGATATCAGGCCATTCTTTAATTAGATTTTTTTTATTGTTGAGTTATTTGAGTTTTTTTGTATATTTTAGATATTAGCCCCTGATCGAAGGTGTTGTTTGCAAATATTTTCTCCCATTCAGATGGCTTCCTCTTTGTGTAATTGATGATTTCTTATGCTATATAGAAGCTTTTTAGTTTGATATAGCGCCACTCATTTATTTTTGCTTTGACTTGCCTTTGAGATCAAATTAATAAATTTTTCTGTAAATTTAAGGTCTATAAGTTCAGTACCTATGTTTTCTTCTATATAATTTATTATTTCTGGTCCTATATGTAGGTCTTTACTTCATTTTGTGTTAATTTTGGTGTACGGTGACAGATAGCAGTCTAGTTACATTGTTTTGCATGAGGCTTTTCAATTTTCACAGTACCAATTATTGAAGAGGCTATTTTTTCCTCCATTGTATGTTTTTGGCTCATTTATAGATAATTATTTTACCATATATATTGGGTTTTATTTTTGGACTCTGAATTCTATTTCATTGATCTGTGTGTGTTTTTCTGCCAATACCATACTGTTCTGATTATTATCATTTTGTGGTATAATTTGAAGTCAGGCCATTTAAAAAAATAGTTTAAAAAAATAATGAATTAATTTTTATGGTGACATTGGTTAAAAAAATCCAATAAGTTTCAGCTGTATATTTTAACAGTAAGCATGTGTGTGTGTGTGTGTGTGTGTGTGTGTGTGTGTGTGTGTGTGTGTAATTTACAGTGTGTGTTCACCTCTCATAGATTTCTTTTTGTTACCACAGATTCGACCCACTTTACACATCTACCTCCCCCATTCCACAGCCCCAACCCTCTGAGAATCACTAGTCCATTGTTCATGTTCATGAGTCTCTGTTTGTATGTCATGTTCATCTGTTGCTTTTAGGTTTGTATCCCACATATAAGTGATATCATGTGATTTTTAACATTTTCTGTCTGGCTTATTTCACTTAACATGATTATCTCGAGGTCCATCCAGGTTGTTGCAAATGGCAGTATTTCATTTCTTCTTATGCCTGACTAATATTCCATTGTATATATGTACCACAGCTTCTTTAGCCAATCATCTATCATAGGACACTTTGGTTGCTTCCATGTCCTGGCCATGGTGAATAATGCTCTTATGAACCTCGGTGTGCAAATATCTTTTCAGATATGGGTTTTCAAGTCTTTGGGGTAAATACCCAGTAGAGGGATTGCTAGATCATATGGTAAATCAATTCTTAGTTTTTTTGAGGAACCTTCATACTATTTTCCATAGTAGCTGTACCAATTTGCAGTGTATTAGGGTTCCTTTTTCTCTGTATTCTCTCCAACATTTGTTATTACTTGTCCTATTGATTCTAACAGGTGTGAGATGGTATCATATTGTGCTTTTGATTTGCATTTCCCTAATGGCTAGCGATGTTGAGCATCTTTTCAAATATTTATTGGCCATGTGTATGCTCTCTAGGGAGTAGTGCCTATTCAGATCCTTTGTCCATTGTTTTATTGGATTGTTTTTGTTGCTGTTAATGAGTTATATGAGTTCTTTGTATATTTTGGATATTAGGCCCTTATTGGAGGGATCACTTGCAAATATAATTTCCCATTTGGATGGTTGTCTCTTTACCTTGTTGATGGTTTCTTTTGATGAACAGAAGCTTTTTGTTTGATGTTGTCCCATTCATTTATTTCAACTTGTACTTCCCTTGCCTTTGAAGTCAAATTCATAAAATCTTCTTTATGTCCAAGGTCCTTGAGTTAATTCCTTTGTTTTCTTCCATGTATTTTATTCTTTCAGGTCTTATATTCAGGTCCTTAATCCATTTTGAGTTAATTTTGGTGTGTGGTGATAGACAAGAGTCTAGTTTCTTTCTTTTGCATATGGCCTTCCAATTTTCCCAGCACCATTTCTTGAAGAGGCTTTACTATCTCCACTGTATGTTTTTGGCTTC
>PVKZ01006028.1:0-41735 GCA_004027375.1 Macroglossus sobrinus | reverse complement strand
GGGAGGTGGCTGAGGGCGGCCCAGGGTAGGGGGAGATCCCCCCCAACCCCGCTGATCCTTAGCCGAGCTCCTAAGTGGCCCTGAGGGTCGGTGACAGGGTGGCCTCTGTGGGGGCCACCCCGGCTCCCCACCTCCCTGCCACCTCGAAGGGCTGGACCAGACCTTTGTCCAGAGGGGACACGCGGGCCGCCTTCGGGCCGGTGAGAACCGCTCGTCATCTTCAGGGCGACGCAGATCAGACCGCGGCGGGACCCTGGCCCCGCCCCCCGAGGGGCGGGGACGCCACCGGTGTGGGGGTGTGGACGGGCCTGCGCCCCAAACGCTGTTATCGCCAGTTTGGCAGTTTCCCAAAAATGAATCGTAGAGTGACATATGGCCCAGCAAGTGACCCCCACACGGGGCCCCAGAGTTTAAGGCAGGGTCTGCGGGACGCTCGCACCCCCGCCCCCCGCAGCATCGCTCCGGCAGCCGACAGGTGGACGCCACGCACGTGCAGGACGGGCGCCGGGCCGGCACGCGGTCCATCCGCACGAGGAGCCGTCCAGTGACCGGTGGTGACCTTCTGTCACGCGTCGCGGTGGCCCCTGAGGACGCTATCCCGGTGAAGTCCGCAGGAGGCTGTAGCTCTATGCAGGAGCAGCCACAGCCAGGCTCGTGGGGCCGGGAGGGGGGCAGAGGTCACCGGGGCCTGGGGGAGGGGCGCTGGTGTTTGATGGGGACACAGTTTTCACAGGGGATGACGTATAAGTTTTAGGTGCAGAGAGTGGTGACAGCTGTGTGACACTGGGACATGTTTAATGCCACCGAACGGCACGGCGATGAGTGCCACGCTTATCATGTGCGAACCTGCCCGGGTCAGCGTGTGCCCAGGGCCCCCCGTCCTGGCCTGTCCCTCGCTGCGCAGGGGGGGCAGGGACCCGTGTTCTCACCGGATCCCCGGAGCTGGCATCAGGCCCCCATTCCGGGCCCCTGTCCAGGGCAGCTGGGCTCCCTGAGCAGCCCCCCACCTTGCTTCCTGAAGCCACCAGGGTCACCTCACCACGTTCTCAGCCCCTGCTGGGCTCATCTTTCCGGCGGCTCTGCCAGCTGGGGGGTGGGGGAGGGGGGAGGGGGGGGAGGGGGCGCCGCGGCCCCCAGGGGCCCTGCCGTCCCGGGAACGGCCGAGGGGACAGCCAACAAAAGGCTTCTGTCCCCGGGGAGAAACCGGACCCGGCCTGGCCCGGCCGCCCAGCCGGCCTCCTGGCCTTGAAGCCGAGAAAGGCGCCGACCCCCCACGACAGATGGGGGGCGGGTGCCCCGTCTTCCCAGAATGCCCCCTGCAGCCCCCTGGGAGCGGGTGGGACCCTGGGGGCCGGAACCTGGCACCTGGAGACGGTGCGTGGTCACCTCACGCTGGACACGCCATGGCAGCTGGTGTCTCGGTGTCCGGCCAGACGCTGGGGCTCGGTGTGTGCCCAGGTGGTGGCCTCACTGCCACCCGGGCTCTCAGGCCAGAGCCCCAGGCAGAGACACAGCTGTACCAGGGCAGCCGAGGAGGAGGAGGGGTCCCCAGGGCGCCAGCCCCGAGCATCCCCCTCCCACACCCCTAGGCCCCACCTGGAGCCCTGCCCCCCACACCCCCAGCCCCCACCTGGAGCCCCACCCCAGGTCCCTTGAGGACAAGACCAGACCCCTCACTGTGGGGCGCTGTCCCTGGCCTGTGTCCTGAATGGGGCAGGGGCCCTCTGAGGCCTGGCTTCGGTCAGCTCATCTCGGGCACCTCAGGATCCTTGCCCCAGGGGGCACCCAGAACATGGGAGAGGGAGGCGGAGCGCCGGCCGGGGTGTTGGGGTGCCCCCCGCACTCTGCATCAGGCTCCCACAGCCTCTGCAAAGTCCCAGTGCTGCCCGGGCAGGGTCCCCCCCACCCCAGGACAGACACTAACAGGGCCCGGGCGTGGAGAGGGACCCCCGGCCCACACCCCGACAGGGCAGCTGGCGGGGGTCCACGGAACGGAAACACGTCAGTCCTGGTCGAGAGGCTCCCCCACCCCCCACCACCCGGCTTTGTTTAAGAGAAAGGGTCGTGATCCCTGCACCTCGACAGAGGACTCTGCTGGCCGCAAGCTGATTTTCCGTGAGACACGTTGAGAATGAGCTAAAAACAGCAGACGTCGGGGCTTCAGAGAGAGAGAAGGGAGTGTGGGTGGAGGACGCCTGCTTTCCCGGAGAAAGATGTTTAATGACACGAGCCCCTGGCCGGCAGCCTTCGGCCTGGAGGGGTCTGAGCCTCTGTCCCCGGGGCCAGCGGGTGGCACCCACGGGCCAGGCCCTGGCGAGATGGGAGGCCGGGCACGACGGGCGTTCCTCTTCTTCAGGGTTGAGTAATATTTCACAGGTGTGGACTATTGTGCGCGTGCACACACACGCACACGCACACCCCACTCCTTACCCCCGCCCCCGCCCACTGAGCACCCCGTCCGCTGTGACTGTCCTCCCCGCTGACGAGCCCCAGCCTCTCCGCGGCTCCGCCTTCCGCCACCTGGCGGGGCCTGCAGCGGGGCTCAGAGCAGGTGCGGGAGGCGGGGCTGCCGCCCAGCGCCCTCTGGCCCGCCCGGTGTGGCCGGGCATGTGCCCACAGGCCGGCCGGCAGCCGCAGGCTTCCGTCGACAAACGCGGGCCGGGTCACCTCTTTGCCGGTGACTTGGTGAGCCTGTCAGACCCTTCGGCAGCTTCATTCAAGCAGTTGGTTCTTTCTCTCCCCAGGGACACCAGTGTCACCTGACAGTTAGTTCCCCAGGTTCGGGCAGACCCCGGAGCCTCCAGGAGGGGGCGCTCCCGGTGGCGCCCTCTCTGCGGGCATCGCTCCGCCCGAGCTTTCGCACTGAACACTGGGGACACGGGGCCGGCTCCGGTCACAGGCAAATGGCGCACTCTGCGACAAACGGCTTGTGGCTGCTATTGCTGCAAATTCGAAAGCGTCAGCCTGTCCTCTCTTCACGGGGGGAGGCCAGCAGGGTCTTCCCCTGCTTCGGCACCGAATCCCCGGGTTTAAAACGGGCGGCGAGCGCTGCCCTCCATTGTTCCGAGCTGGGTCACACGCGCGGGGAGGCGCAGACAGCGCGGGGCACAGCTCGCCAGTGCCCGTGGCGCGTGCGCGTGCGCGTGCGCGTGCGAGCAGCCAGCGGTGTCAGGGGGCGGGACCTGACCGGGGTTCTGGAAGGTTCCCCCCTGCTCCCCCACCCCCACAGGGGCGACTCCCCCTCCCCCCGCCCCCTCCCGAGGGGGGCGTCCCACGCACGGAACCCCCCGGGGAGTGCCGTTTTGGGGGGCTCCCGCTGCGGGCTGCAGCGTGTGCGGGGCGTGGCCTGCGGTGTGTAGCCGGCGCCGGTCCCGGTCCACAGCCGGTCCCCCATCCATGGCTGGGATGCTGCACTGTGCGAGGAGGTGGGTCCGGGCGTCGCCTCCCCGCAGGGCCACGAGGGTCGTGCAGCTGTGCACAGTGGCGGCCCCTCCGTGCCCAGCTGCGTGCGTGCGTCTGCGCTGGGGCTGCTCTCGTGTGTGCACAGGTGTCGCTGCTGCGTTGTGGGCCACACGAACACCTGGCGTTAAGCAGACGCAGCAGCTGGTGTCCGGAGCGGTGGCTGGAGGCTTGGCTCCCAGCAGCGCCAGGGGACGCGTGTTGCTCCACAGCTGCCGGGGTGTGCCGGGGGGGTCTGCTGGGGTGTGTCGGGGTGTGCCAGGGTGTACCTGGGTGTGCTGGGCTCAGCTAGGAGCTGCCGGGCTTTGCCAGGGTGTGCCGGGGTGTGCCAGGGCCTGCCAGGGTGTGTCGGGGTATACCAGAGTGTGCCAGGGTGTGTTGGGGTGTGCTGGGGTGTGTCGGGGAATACCGGGGTGTGTCGGGGTGTGTCGGGGTGTGCCGGGGTGTCGGGGTCTGCCGGGCTCTGCCGGGCTCTGCGCGGCCCGCTTGTCTGGCCAGCGATGGTTTGCTCCAGCTGCTCCTCGGGCCGGCCCACCTGTGCCCTGCCGGGCGGGTCCCCTGGCACTGGCTGCTTCCCGCTCCCTGTGACAGCGGGTTGCCAGAGCCTGCCTTCGGGCCCGTCTGGGAGCTGGGTGTCCGCTCTCAGTCTTCTTACTACAGTAAAGTTTCCTTTTGTCTTCTTTTTATCCTGTTTATGATGCTCCCTTCTGGGACAGCGCTAGCTTTGTTATTACTTCGTTTCTTTTGTCACACGGCTCAGGATTTTCCTGTTTTACTCTCTCTCTTTATTTTAGAATGAAACGCTGCTCTTCTCCCCGGGGCTGCCTGAAGGCTGCACCGTGCACGTTCATGTCCCATGTCTCTGCCGGCGCTAACACCACTCAAACCGTTTCCACCCGCTCGCGCGACCCTGGCGCGTGTCACGTCCTCCCGTCTTTGCCTCCGGCTCTCACACTACCATTCGATGACGGGGGCGCCTCGGCCGTGTTATTTTGTGACTGTGGTTGACGCAGTATGGGTTTTCGCAATGACTGCTTCGGCACGGGCGCGATGTCGCAAACGTCTGAGTGACCTGGACACAAGCGTGTGGCTTCCTTCGGGTTTGGCGGCCGCCGTCAGTCACGCTCCCGTCCTGTCCCCTCTCTCTGGAAGCTGTTTCCACCCGTTTCTCGTTCATCCGACTCTCTGAGCGCTCTTTCCCGGCCTGCCTCCCGAGTCCCGCAGGAGGGACCTGTCTCTGTGGCCTCCCACGAAAAGAGGGGGCGCCCGTGGCCACCACCAAGAACGCTCGCCGTGCGCGGCCTCTCCTCCCCCCGCCCAGGGCCGAGCCGCGGTACAGCTGTCAGGTGACAGGTGGGGACGAGAACTGAGACGCTGTGTGTTCCGTCTGTCTGTTCTGTCTGTCGTGACCACGGAGGTTTCTCCCTGAACCTCAATGCCGGAAACTTCCGTTCCTGAATCGTGAGCTACTGGAGGTCGCGCTCGCTGGGCCAGGCTGCACCCCGGGGCCCGTCGGGGGCCGGGGGCCGCCCACAGACTCCACCTGCTACTGTAGTCTCGTCTCCCTGAGCGCTGGGTCCTGGCTGCAAGTGTCTCTCTCACCTTTCCCATCCAGGCCGGTGGCCCTCGGCCCCCGGGAGTCCCCCCCTGCTGCCCCCGCCCCGTTCTCCAAGGCAGAGGGAGGTGGACTTGGGCCTCTCGTCTGTCATCTGTCCTCTGTCCCCTTCCCTAAGCCTCCCCCTGGCTGCGGCCACGCCCAGGCTGGCGCTGGGGTGAGGGTGCTGGTGGCTCACGGGGCAAGGCCACCGCTCGTCCTGCCCAGCCCACTGGGACATCTCCGCAGCTCAGGACACCGCCGGGGAAACGCTTGACCTTCCTTCCCGTGGTGAGATCCCCGCAGTCACCTGGGACCGGCTGATGACGCTGTCCCCAGCACTCCGGGCTCGCGGGGGACGAGCGTGGGACGAGGCGGGGGGAGACCAAGCACCAGCAGCGTCCACGGTAAGTGGCCTCCTGCCCGACGAGCCCGTAAGCCCGGCCGGGACATGACGCCCAGCGCACCGACAAAGAGCTTGGATCCTGGTGAAGTGGCTGGAACCGGACTTGTGTCCCTTAAGATGACAACTATAAATGCTGGAAACACACACACACACACACACACACACACACACACACACACACTTAGAGGCACACCCCAGAACAGACGGAAGCGGAAGGGGTTCGGTGCGGAGGGCACCCCCCGGTCCGCTCAGAGCAGCACGGACAGAGCTCGGGGACAAGGCCACCTGGCTGGTCACACGTCAGGAGGCTGGAGGTGCTGGGGCTCCCGCAGCAGCAAGCGAACCGGGAGCCATGGAAGGGGGCACCCCGAGTCTGTGTGTGCCCCCCCCGCCCCCGCGGGCCTTGGTGACGCGAGCCGGGGAGATGCGAAGGCATGTGATGGGAAATCACAGCTGGACGTGCGGGGGCAGTGCCAGCCGCTGCCCACCCCCAGAGTGGACGGTGACAGCGTCAGCCGGGCCGCAGCCGGGGACACTGCTCGTCTGGGCTGCGGCGGTGGCCGCGGGCGCCCCCCCCCCGTTCTCGTGGACGCGCACGCTGGCCGTGTGTGCGATGCGCCCCGCGGGGAAGTCATTTCCAGGGAGGTGACGGAGACGAGGTCACCGGCACGTACATAGGGCCCTGTAAGGCGCCCTGGCGACATGCCGGGGGCACCTGTCAGCCCAGGGCCCGGCTGGGAAACGTCCTGCCCCACGCCAGCTGCCGCCACCGGCGGGCATGGCCGCGTTGGGTTCGCCGTGGCGCGTGTCACCGGCCCCAGGGACGCTCCGGTGACCGGGTGCGAGCGGCCTCTTCCAGGAAGCCCGGCCGCCTTCCCCTGCCCCCCGTGCCCGTGGTGGCGGGGTTGACACAGACGCCCGCCTTCTCTCTGCCATGGAGACCTCACGGGGTGCCGCCCGGAGGAGCCCTCCCACCCGCAGCCCAGCGCACCAGGTGCAGGTTACAGACCAGCAGGGGACGCTGCCACCCTGGACCGCAGGGGAGGGTCCGGACAACAGCCCCAGGCCAGGCTCAGCCTGATGGCAGAGGGAGCGCTGGCCGCAGCGCCCGGGGCTGGGTCCAGGCCACACGGCCAGACGCGGCCTGAGCGTCCGTGACCCCAGCGTGGCCCCCGAGCCGGGCCTGGACACTCCAGGCAGGACGTAGGAGCCGAGCGCCCAGCTCCGCTGGCCTGAGACCCCGACCAGGGCCACGGGGTCACCCGGGATCGTGGGGCCACAGCGAGGCGTCCTCAGCGCCGCTGGCCTGCCAGGAGCGTGCCCACTTCTGGGGGGCCACGGGGGAGGGTGACGATGCCTGGGGAGGCAGCCACCCTCCCCCGCGGCTGCAGAAGGGCTCACACCTGTGACAGGGGACACGACGGCCAGAAGCCCCCCCCCACCCGCTTTGCGCCCAGCACCGCAGCCCTGCGGCCGGACAGCCCCCCATGTCCTCGTCCTCGTCGCGAGCTGCCGAACCCACTGCTCCCCGGGCCGCAGCTCTGTGGACCCGGCCCCCTGCCCGCTGGCGGCGAGTGGGGCTGGAGCAGCCCCATGGGCAAGGCCGGCCTGCCGGGGCGGGGGTACCCAGGGGGTACCCCAGTAATAGCCGGGCATGTTGCCCAGGGACGTGAGAACCGCACTGGGCTTGTGACCAATGGGGGCCGCGGGGGCCGGGGTCAGGGGTCAGCTCCTTCAGTCTTTGAGCCATGTTGACTCAGGTGTCTGCACCCCGCCCCCAGCACTGGCCCCGGGCTGGGGCTGTGGAGGTGGGGGCAGGGCCCGGCACAAAGCCGCCTCTGTGGCCGCCGCCCGAGGGCAGCGGTGACAGGTCACAGCGCTGCTGTCGTGCTGTCAGAAATAGCCCGGCCTTCCCAGAAGGGCCCATGTGGGGCTCGGCAGCCTGCCATCTGCCCTTGGCCTTGAGGCCGCTGTGACAGCCTGAGTCAGGGCCAACTCCTGCTCTCCCCCTCTGCGCCCGTCCTCCCTCGGGGCCCCAGGCTGTGAGGGCCGTGCTCCCCGCTCCGCCCCGTCCTCCCTCGGGGCCTCAGCGTGTGAGGGCCGTGCTCCCCCCTGCCCCCCTGCTCCTGGGCTGTGCCGGGCTCCGGGCTCGCTGGGCTGCCGGCCCCCAGGCCCTGGGGTCCAGGGCAGGTGGTCAGTGCTGCGGGCCGGGCTCCGGGCAGCCACTGACCAGTGCTCTCAGGTCGGGTGCCCAGCGGGAGGGGTGGTGGGGCTGCCACCTCCCCGGCCGTGGCCCCGTCCCTCCTCGTGGGGACCATCAGTGTCTCGCCGTCCTTGCTGCTGGCTTCCCACACGTACTGCGGCTGCGGCCTGGACCCCGAGTGGCCCCGCGGAGCTCAGGGCTCAGGGTGTCACGGCCGCCAGCTGCTGCGGGAGGCACGCCCCGGGACGGCCGCCGTGCAGCCGGCGGTGGGCCATCCGGCCGCGTCCTGCTGTGCAGGGCCAAAGCCAGGGCGCGCTGGGAGTCCTGCGGGGGTGCGCAGGGCTCACCCTGATGTCCGCCGAGGACGCCGCCCACGGCGGGCTGGTGAAGGGCCTGGCTGGGCGCCCAGAGCCCCAGCTCTCCCGGGCCCCAGGCCGCCCGCCAGGCCCTCGAGGGGCACCCCGAGGCGTCTGAAGCACGGGCACGGGTGGGTGGACGGCAGTGCCCGGCGCTCGCTCACTGTCTTCGGGGCGCTGGGCCCAGTGTGGCCGTGCGGCAGGAGAGCTCGGGGTGGGGACATGCTGCCCGCTTCCCCTGCACGGCCAGTCCCCGGTCTGCTGGCCCTGAGGACGGACGGGCCCCCGGCCCGCCCACTCCCAGAATATCCCCTCCTCTCCCGACAGGGGGCGCCAGCACTCAGCGCCCCTGCGCCAAGGACGAGTGGTGGCCCTACTGTGCGCTGGGACTGGGAAGCTGGACCACAGGCGCCACAGCCTGGGGCGCGGGGCTGGGCGTGGGCGGCCGTGGGCGGGGTCTGGGAAGACGGGCCTGGGGCTGCTAGGCCTGGGGCTGCTGGAAGCGTCCTGGATTCTGTAGCGTGTCACACTTCTGCAGCTGGACTCACACGACTTCTGCAGCTGGACTCACACGCGGCGCTGTCGGAGTCGTCAAATGGGTGTGTGTGTGTGTGTGTGTGTGTGTGTGCGCGCGCGTGTGTCTGTGTGCATGCGCGCGTGTCTGTGCACATGCATGTGTGTGCAGTGTGCATTGCGTATGTGTGTGCATGTGCACACGTATGTGCATGTGTGCGCGTGTGTGCACGTGTGCGTGTGTGCGCGCGTGTGCGTGTGTGTGCGCGCGTGTCTGTGCACCTGCATGTGTGTGCAGTGTGCATTGCGTATGTGTGTGCATGCACACGCATATGTGCGTGTGTGCGCGCGTGTGCGTGTGCGTGCGCGCGTGTCTGTGCACCTGCATGTGTGTGCAGTGTGCATTGCGTATGTGTGTGCATGTGCACACGTATGTGTGTGTGCACGTGTGTGCACGTGTGCGTGTGTGCGCGCGTGTGCGTGTGCGTGCGCGCGTGTCTGTGCACCTGCATGTGTGTGCAGTGTGCATTGCGTATGTGTGTGCATGCACACGCATATGTGCGTGTGTGCGCGCGTGTGCGTGTGCGTGCGCGCGTGTCTGTGCACCTGCATGTGTGTGCAGTGTGCATTGCGTATGTGTGTGCATGTGCACACATATGTGCGTGTTTGCATGTGTATGTGTGTGTGCATGTGTGTGTGTGTGTAGGGGACAAAGAGGCTCTAAGTGGGTGCCACCAGCCCCCGTTCCAGAGACCAAAGGGAGGCATTACATGTGATGAGTGATCGGAGAAGGCTTCCTGGAGGAGGCGGGCCCAGGAAGGAGGGGGCCAGATGGGGATTCACCGCAGGCACGAAGCTCGGCAGAGTCCGGTGACTCAGCACCGGGCAGAGCCCAGATGCAGAATGGGGGATGGGGTGTGGGGGTGGGGAAGGCCGGGGGCGGGGCTGACTTGGTCAGGCTGTGTAACTGGGGAGCCCCCAAGGGGCACGAGAGTGTGCAGACCACACCCTGTGTTTGCAGCTCCCCCAGCCTGGCCTGGATGCCAGGGTCCCCTGGCTCGGGGCCAGCGGGGGCCCCACATGCTGGGAGACCCCGGGAACGGCCGGTCCCTGGAGCCCCCGGCCCCTGCCGCAGGTCTGAGCTGGCAGACTCTGGGCACGGAGCCCAACGGGAGGGTCCGGCTGGACACGAAGACAGGCAGACACTTCCCTCAGCTCGGCCCTGAGGGCAGAGATGATGACAGGTGCCAGCGCCCCCGACCGCCTGTCACTGGAAGCCAGCTGCCTCCTGTCAGCAGCTTTCAGCCCGACAGCCGACAGCCGAGCTGCCGGGGCCCGCGTCCAGCCCCACCCCACCCACAGGCCTGCTGCCCAGCTCTGGGCCGAGCCCGGCGGGCTCCCGGCCACCAGAACGCACTCGGGACTCCGGCTGGGCCCCTGGGGTCTGGGGTGGACAGGACGCTGCTGGGGGGTGGGGGTGGGCTCAGAAGAGGGGTGACCATCCTAAGGGACGGGTGCCCCAGGGCGGCCCAGGGAGGCCCGTGGAGGAAGAAGGCTGCCAGGGGGCGCAGTGAGGGGTCCTGAGAAGCGCCCGGTGACTGGGCACTGAGGTGCAGACAGGAGGGGGACAGCCGTGTCGCGCTGGCCGGAGGCCGGGGGCCGGGCCGGGAGGCAGACCCGAGCGGGAAACCCTGGACACATTCCTGGGCTCAGGGCTCGGAGGACCCCACCCAGGTCACCGGTCCCCGGGGTCTGGCCAGGGGGAGCCCCACGAAGCTGGTTCAGAGCCGCCAGGAGCAGGAGGACCGAGCGGGGGCCTGAGGGGCTCAGCTGGGCTCTCCCCCTGCCCCGTGTGGGGGAGCTGGGGGCATCCGGGCACCGTGGGGAGAGGCGACCCCTCCCACCTCCCACCCCGAGCTCTGGCCCGCGGCTCCCTGCCGTCAGGGGCGGGGAACGTGACGGCGGGCCGGCGAGGCCACCGCAGCCGCCGGCCACACAGCCGTGCCCAGCAGCATGGGGCCCGTCGGGCCGGGCTCCTCGGAGGCTGAGGGAGGGGTCGGCCGAGCGGCGGTGCTTTTGGCTGCTGGGCGATGACGCCGGTGTCCTGTGCCTCCTTGGTGACCCCTGCATTTTATTTCATGTGCCCAGCGGTATTCTGGGAAGGGCTGGGGTCCCCCCGGCCCCCAGGGCCCCGGGCTTGGAGGGTCACGAACCCCTGACTGGCAGGCGGGAAGAAGATGGTCCGTGGGGACAGAGGGGACAGAGCGGGCAGAGGGCGAGTCACGAGGAGGAGCTGACGTCCGGGGCGGAGGCCGCGCCCTCGCCCGCCCCCCGGGCGGCTGGCTGTCCAGCATCCAGCAGAGGGGCCGTTTTTAGCGCTGCCCTAGGCAGGCCTGGCTGGGCCTGGCAGGCACCGTGACCTTGTCAGGGCTTGCGCTGACAGAGGCCCACTGCGGGGGGCGGACACTCCATCAACCCTGCCCCCACCGCCCTCCCTGAGCCGGCTCCCAGGAGCCAGCCTCATGGGGCGCGTGCCAGAGCCTGGGGGGACGGTCACACATTCATTGACTGTCCCCACAGGCTGGGGCAGGGGCGGGAGGCGGGGGCAGGGTGATGCGGGAGCCTGCAGCCCTGCCCGCCCGTGGCCCCTACAGCCCGGCCCTCTCCCAGCAGCCCCGGCCCCCGGCAGCCTGAGGCTTTGTGGCTGGAGGGGACTGGCCGGGGGGGGGGGCTCACCGCTCACAGGAAGGAATAATAGCCTGTCCATAAACTCTTCCAGAAACCGAAGGAGAGGAGGCGTGTCCCACCGCACCCCGCGAAGCCAGCATCACCTTGCGCCCAGCCTCGCGAGGGTGTTATAAGGCAACGGCGGAGCAGCAGCCCGTGGGCGTAGATGTTACTATTCTGAGCCAAATTCAGCCAATTCAATCCAATAATACATGAAAAGGGCAACTCGTCACGACCAGGTGTGGCCTTTTCAAGGTGTGTTTGTTTGGTTCAACATTTAAGAACTAAGATTCAACTAAAAAAATGTTTAAATTATATCCGTAGATGATAAAAATGCATCTGACAAAAGGCCAACATCCGTTTCTGATAAAAACTCGGAGTAAATTAGCAATAACATACAAAGCATTTTCGACCGGACACAGGCCTCGATGAAAACCCCCATTAACAGCGTTATTAGCCGTGAAAACTGGCTGCTCTCCCCGGGAAGAGAGCTCGGCATGGTCCGGATCTCGTCAGCGTACGAGCCACAAGACAGGAACAAACGGGACCTGGACTGGGAAAGGGGTTTGAGCGTGTTTAGTTGACCTCGTCGTCCGCGTAGAAAAACTCAGCGGAACCTACAAAACCCTCACGAGAGCTCACGCCGGAGTCGGGCGGAGTTACACGGCCCCGATCAGCATGTGGAAGGAAGCCGGGCACAACGATTCGAGGTTAACACGTAAAGGACATTATTTCCAGTCGCATAAAAGAAAAAGGGACACACTCTGATACACACTCACATGCACACGCCTACATGCACACATGCACACACACATGCACGCGCACACACTCCTACATGCACACATGCACACACACATGCACGCGCACACATGCGCACACACGCACACTCCTAAATGCACACATGCACACATGCACGCGCACACATGCGCACACACACACTCCTACATGCACACATGCACACACATGCATGCGCACACATGCACACACACGCACACATGCACACACTCTCACACACATGCGCGCACACTCTCACTCCTGATCCACCTTGCTGCTTCGGTCTCGCCCGTGTCACCCGCCCGTCTCCCGTCACCCGTGCGAGCTGCTGGCCCAGCGGTTCTGAGCCCTGGGCTCCGCCCCTGGGGATGTGGCCGGTGCCAGGTGGCCCCCAGGACTAAGGGCGCTTTGGTGGGTGGGGAAGTGAGGGGCTGGTGACAGGGACGGCCCTGGGGAGGGGAACGCCCAGGCCCTTCCTCTGCCTTTGGTATTTTTATCTTTGTTCATCGGCTGCTGTTCACATTCCCAGATGAGACCTTCGTTCACTCTCTGTCACCCCCCCCCTCCGTGCCCCTGCCAGGCTGACGTATCGGTTTCACGAGGCCAGGCCCTTTTGTCAATTCTGTTTCCTGCTCGTTCCCAAATCTTGGACGGGGGCTTGTCACTTTCTGGATACTCACTACGAGGAGGCGTCGTCTCCCGGGCTTGGGTGGCACGACGCCCAGCGGTCTCTCCCACGGTGGCCTCAGGGTGACGGGCACAGGGCACCCTGCCGACGGCCCGGACGCGCTCGCACCCGCAGCAGCCCCGGTCCGTGCCTGGGGCCCCGAGCCCAGGTGCCACCTTCCCGCGTGTGACCGGGAAGCAGACCCCACCCTCATCCGTCCTCCCCCCGGCCCCCCAGCCGCTGAAACAGACTTTGCTCGAGGTCGAAGCTCTAAACGTTGACCCAAAACTAAGCGGACGAAGATACGCGACCAACCCGTTCGCCGTTTGCACGATTCGCTCAGTTACAGAAACAAGCCTCTCCTGAAACTCGAGGGCCCGACCGACTCCATAACGGTGACTTAACAAAGCAGTGACATAAATCCCGATTTAACAAACACCGCTGTCATCCCATTTTCACCACCTGCCACTTGAGGCCACGGGAGAAGCTCCGTCATCTCCCGGAGATGACGCTCAGAGCAGAAGGGACGTCGGTCCTCCGGGTGGACAGCTCGGCCGGGAGGCAGCAGCCACCCCGGCCACCGGGCCCCTCCAAGAGGGCGTGGCTCAGCCCGGAGGACAAGGACGGCGGGGTCCCTCACGCAGGATGAGGGAGGGGGTGTGTGCGAAGGCGGCAGTGGCTGTGGCCACCCTCCTGGCCATCCCCAAAGTTTCTCCCCGGTCACCGAGTCGCCTTCCACACCCCCGGTGCCCGGGGCCTCGGGACACCGTGGTCAGTGCCCCGGCCAGTGCCCCTCAGCAAGTGAGACGGGGACTGGGAGTGACGGTTCCAGGACGACAGACGCGTGTGGCGGCCTCGGCCACCCTGCCCACGCCCCCTGAGCGGCCCGTGTCTACGTGCCCTCCCTGGCTCGGCTCCTGTCCCCTGACCCCGAGGGCCGGTCGTGGGACCAGCTGGCACCTGGCGAGGGCTGCCTCGATGCTGGGACAGAGGCGGAGCCCAGGGTGTGGGACGCGGCCACGCGACGGTCAGCCTGGTGGCGTTGCAGGACTCACCGGGCAGGGGTCCCTGCTGCTTCCTGGCGGAAGGCCAGGGTGCCCATTCCCCGATGTCCCTGCCTACGCCCTGCGTCCACAGGAGCGCCAGACAGATGGGTGACGAGTGCGCCCAACACAGCCGCCTCACAGGCTGGACGACCCCACGCCTGCGGCCGCAGCCCGCTGACGCCGGGCCCCTCAGAGACACGCAGGGACCCAGGCGGCTCGGCTGTGCCCTGGCTGTCCCCTCAGCACCACACACACAGGCCCGGGGACAGCCCTGCGGGGAGCGGCCCACGGAGCCGGCGGGCACAGCGCTCCGGGCAGAGGGCCGAGGAGAGCGTGTATGTGGGGGGCCCCCCCGGCCTGAGCAGAGTGTAGGAGGCAAGTGGGGGGAGGTGGGAAGGGGGGGCCTGCAGGGCGAGTTCCTGAGGGGCAGAGAAGGGTCCGGAGAGTTCCTGCTGGGACCTGTCACCCCCCGCCCCAGGGAGAAGCAGCCGCCCTGAGCAAAGCCCTTCGCAGGCTCGTCCCCTCCCCCCACCACTGGGTCCCATCAGGCATCTCCCGAAAGAAGTCGTCCCTGAGAGCCCTCCACTGGCCATAGAGCCCTTGGAACGGGACACAGCTGGGGGAAGGCCAGCGCGCTGGTCCCCGGGGCCCTCGTCCAGTCTGGGGACAAACGACAGAAACGACAGAAACACAGAAACGCCCTCTGCAGCTGGGGGTGTGTGGGGGCGTCTCCTCGGGGTGCAGGGGAGGGTCCTTCCCGCCTCCCCAGCTTCCCGCCAGGCCGGGTGGTGCGTGTCCAGGTCTCTGCCTCCGGCCTCGCACGCCCCCCGGCACGTGCCCGATCCCTGTGTGGCCGAGGTGCGTGGGGCCACCCTTCTCCAGGCGCCCTCCCCCACTCCCCTGCCCTCCCCGGGCCCCTCCGTCCACAGGGAGCCTGGTGGGGCCCTGCCTCGCTGTCCGCGCCGGGGACTGGGGGCCGTGACTTCATCGTGTCCTTTAGGGGGACGCGATCCTGCGCCCGTCTGGGGGCCACAGCCCCCACCCCCCACCTCCCACAGGCTCCCTTCCCTCCCTGCCGCCGGGCATCCTGGGAGCTCGGGGCCCCTCCCCCCATGCACCTGCCTCCCCCCAGCAGCTCCCCAGCCCGCACCCTCCGAGGCTGGCCTCCCCTCCACACACCCCACGCCTCTGCCCTCCACGCCCTTTCCTCGGCCGCCCCTTCCCACAGCCATGCCCGGGAGGTTCTGCCTCCAATGCCTTCGGCCCCAGGGGCGTCTCTGCAGACTCCCGTCGGCCTGCCCCAGCTCTCTGTCCACCCCCCGCCCCCGCGGCTCCTGTGGGCCCCGCCTGGCCCTCGGTGGCCCCTCTGGCTGTGCCCCCAGCCCGTACCCCGGGCGGTGGTGTGTGACTCGGGCCGGGACAGCGGCAGAGCCCCGGGCAGGCCTGACGGCCGCCGGGCAGGGCGCCTCCAGCCACCAGCACCCAGGCCCGGGCCGGTCACTTGAGGAGGAAGGCCAGGCTTGGGCTTCATCAGAAATTGAGGCCATCTGTCACCGTGCCACCTGGCCACTCCAGGCAGATTCGCCCAAAATCAATTCCCTGAAAACCGATTTGCCGTTGGCCAGCGGCACGATCGACCGCTGAGAGCCACCAAGGCTCCCGCGGGGGGGTGGGGGGGCCAGGGCTGAGAAACGGGGGCCCCGCCACAGCGCCCCGCGGATGGCCGGTGGGCCTGCACGTGGCGGGCCGGGCGCCCAGGGGGGCGTGGGTCTTGGGGGAGCCTGGGCATCGTGATCTGGGGGAGCTGCCGAGGATGAACAGGGCGGCCTGGCCGGTCCCCAGCCCGTCACGGAGATGAGAGGGTTCTGGGGTTCTAGAACAGTCCCCGCCTGGAGCCCCAGCCCCCAGCCAGGGGCATGACGTGGGGAGGCAGCGACCCCAGCGGGGGGCTGGCCTCCCTGATGGCCCCGCGGTCCCCCTCGCCCTCCAGCCCTGCAGTCAGAGCCAGACTCGTGCCTGGCACCCTCGCCTCCCTCCCCTCCCCAGGAACACCCCGATACCCCTGAGGGGGCCCCGGTCAGGGCTGAGGCCCCCAATCGGCAGTCGTAAGGTCTCCTTTCGAATCTGAATCTGAGCACGCTCCGTCCAGCGGCCACCGGGCTCAGGGCGGGGCCTGTGTGGGTGGAAGGCCAGCCCCAAAGGGGCCGCATCCCGGTCCCCGGAGCCCGAGCCTGCACAGCTGCGTGGCAAAGGGGCTTGGCCGGGTCGTCCCCATCGGTAGCCCCCCGGGGTCCTCACGGGGTCCTGAGATGTGGACGGGGCCGCACAGCAGTCAGAAGGAGCCGTGCCGGGCAGGCAGGTGTGCGGGGGACACCGTGACAACACGCCAACATCACCGCCTGGGCCCATGGAGCAAGGAGCGGCCGGACCGAGGGGCGCAGGGTCTCGGGGGCCAGAAAAGGCAACAGAGGGGGCCGCACGCTGCCCTCGCTGTCCACGTGGGCCCCGGGCTGCGGCTGTGGCGCGGGCGTCCCGGGCCGCCCGCCGATGACAGCGTGCCCGCGCGCGGAGGCGGCATCTCGTCGCACTGGTGCCGGCCTTTCCCCAGTCGCTGGCGAGGCCGCGCACCCCGGCGTCTGCCTGTCCGTGACCTGCGCGTCTCCCCCCGAGAAACGCGTCTGTTCAGAGCCTCAGCCCGTTTTTTAATCAGATCGTATTTTGTCGTTCGGTGGGATGAGTTTTTTGTACGTTTTGGAGAGAAAACTTTATTGGAGGTAAAAAATATATATGTACATATCCCTAGTTGGAGGTAAGAAATTAAGACTCGAGCTCTCACGTGACTCAGCCGTCCTTGCTCGGGGTGTCTGCTAGGAAAGTTGGAGAACAGTGGTTCATAAAGGTCAGGGACCCCACGCGCCTCCCAGCATCATTCGCGGTGGCCGAGACCAGAAACCACCGCAGTGTCCCTTGCTGGGTGAACAGAGAGAGAGAGGTGGCACATCGATACAGGAAAACCAGCCACGCGACCATAACAAGGACACAAGGTTGCCATTTGTGTCTCGTGGGTGGATCCTGAGGGTACCAGGCTCAGTGGAGCAAGCCAAGCAGAAAAGGACAAGGACTGTGTACAGTGTAACTCGGGCGTGGGGTGGAAGACGGAGTGTAGCGAACCAACAGACAAACCAGCTCGGGCGGAGGGACGCAGACAAGGGTTTGGGGGCCCCCAGAGGGGAAGAGGGAGGGGGACACGAGACGAGACCCCGGGCGCTGGGCACGCGATGTGCACACAGATGACGCGTGATGGGACGGGACGCCTGAGGCTTCCATGACGTCACTAACCAGCATCACCCAGCACCTGCGCTTCGTGACGAGACCGGGACAGCTGCTCCCCTGGGGCTCCTGGGAGGAGTCGGCCCGGGAGACAGGGCAGTCCCCTGACCCTCCGGGAGACCGGGCAGCCTCCGACCTGCCCGACCGTGGGCCAGGAGGTGGGTGTTGTTGGAAACACGCGTTCGAGCAAACGGTTGCAAAGGCCCCGGGAGCGAACGCGGGCTTCAGGAGCGAGGCCGGCCCGGAGCGGGGCGGCCGCGGTGGGCGACATGCTGGAAGGATCCTGGGCGCAGAGGAAGGAGGCTGGGCCTCAGGGGACCCGCTGGGCCCCAGGCCGGCCGCAGGGGGCAAGCAGGGCCCCCGAGACTCGCCCACCCCTTCCTTGCACAGTCCGGCTCCAGGGGGAGCTGCCCGACAGGAGCTCTGAGCTGCAGGCAGGACGTAGGGTCTCCGCCCCAGTGTCCAGCCCCCTCCCACACCTGCACCCCGGGCCCCCCCTCATGCTCTGTCACCTGGGTCCTGCGGGCCCTGCACCGCCGCCTGGGGACGGGGAGCACTGGGCACCCCCTCACCTGAGCAAACGCGCCGGGCAGGGGGTGGGTCTCGGAAATGAGCAGGGTCCACGCCAACAGCTTCTCCTCTTCCTTTAAACTCGGGAGACCCTTCGGCCATGGCCCCGTCCTCCTCCGTCCTGGGGCCCGGGTCATCCGTGTACTCACGGACCCTGAGCTGAGCGAGCCGCGCTCTGTGTCCGGCCTGTGGTCCCGGCAGCCGTCCGCCCCGGGGCTCCGTCCTGTGTCCACTCACCCTCCCCGGGGCCCAGCTTCTGCAGAGGGCGCCTGCCTGGTGGACGGGAGGCGGGGGGCAGGCGAGGCGGAGGGTGGGAGTGGCGAGTGGCCCCGGGCCGGGGACGGGCGTGTGGACTTGCTCCCGCAGGTCGCTGTGCCCGGCGTGGAGAGACGGTGGACACAGGGCTGGGGCCTCCAGGAGGCAGCTCAGCGGCTTCTCAGAAGCTGACCGGGGAGCAGGCCCAGAGCGACCACGGTGACCTGGGCCCTCCCCCGCCCCCCCGCCCCCTCCCCCGTGGTTTATGCTCCGCCCACAATCCTGAGGGGCGGGCCCAGGTCCCGCAGCCACCAGCGAGTGGGCTCCCTGGGCTGGTTCCGCCCCCGCAGCCAGCTCCCCCACCACTGGGCGCTAGCGGGTGGCTCTCCTGGGGACACGCTCACTGACACGCCCAGCCCCCTGGGCTGCCTGGGCCCAGGCAAGTTGACACGTCCATTCAGGAGCCGGGACACCAGCCGGTGGCAGGAGAGGGCATGTGTGGAGCCAGGGCGGTGAGGAGAAGGGCCTCCGGCTCCCGGCTGCCTGTGGCCGCACGCACTGCTGGCCCCGGGCGCTGCAGAACCCCTGGACATGTGTGACCTCCGTCCCTGCCCCTTCCCCAGACAGCGCTGCCGCCGGGCGCTGCGGGCCGCTCCGTCAGGCTCAGCCACACACACACACCCCCCCCCCCCAGCGCTGCCGGGGGCTGACCTCGTCAGCGTGTCCCGTGGGACCCCGGGAAGGCCCCCTCCAGGCCCCAGACGCCCACCGCACTGGCCACTGCGCACGGCCGCGGAGCAGAGCCAAGGGGCTCAGCTGGTTGCCAGCAGAACAGTGGGGTTCGGGGCTTTTTTTGTTTTTGTTTTTTGTTTTTGCAAACGCTGCCAAACGCCGCGCCCGTGGGAACGCCGGGCTGGGGCTTTCCAGCGCTCCGGGACAGGCCCGCGCTCGCTCGGAGCTGGAGCTGCGTGCATCAGCCCGGGGTGGCCTTCGGGGGACTCGCGCTGGCGGAGCTGACGCTGCGAAGCCCAAGCACGAGCGTAAGAGCGTCCGCGACGCCGGCCACCCTGGCTCCGAGGCGCGAGGTCCTGGGACCCACCGGGCGGTCGCCTGCGCGGGCTGCGGAGCGAACGCGGCCTCGTGCGCATGCGCGGCGGGGAGCCCGCCCCAGGGACACGTGACGCTGTCCAGACACAGTCCGGGCTGTCCCGACTCGGAGGGTGCCACTGGCACCGAGGGGCCTGGGGGTCAGGGCTGCTGCCGAGCCTCCCCCCCCACAGGCCACGCTGAGGGGACGCCACGCTGGTGGTCTCCCCCGCTGTTGGAAAGAGTGGGTGACTCGGATGTAGCATAAAGAGACCTGGCAGGGCTTGAAAATGACCGGGCCGTGTGGTCCGGGGCTGTCTCTGCACCCGCCGCACCCCGGGGGCTCAGCTGGCCGCTGGCCACGGGAGGGGCTGGCCACGGGAGGGCGCTGGCCACGGGAGGGGCTGGCCACGGGAGGGCGCTGGCCACGGCGTTGGCCGAGGACTGGTCCAGAGAGGGGAATGGACGGGCAGGCGGGGGTGGCATTTTTTTCCTTGTCTTTTTCTTGTTTTTCTTTCTTTTTTTTTTTTTTTTTACTTTAAAAGTATTTCTTTGCTTGCGACATGTGCCCGTTATTATTTGGCTTCTCAGGGGCCTGGGAGGCTGACGGCCCCCCCAGGAGCAAAGCCAGAGCCGAGATCCTGCTTTCAAGGCTCGCGTCTGTCCTAGGCCTCCAAGGGGACGGATCCAGCGCGTGACTCCGAAGGCGTGTCCTGCCCTTTCATTCCCAGATGCCCCCTCGCCCGGCGGGGCGCGGCCTCCGGCTCCCCACGTGGGGGCTCGCAGTACCTGCTTCCCCACGCATCCGCGAATCTGGGACAGCCCCGGGGGGGGCTCCGCCATCGGCCGCGGAGGGAGGAGGAGGCCGGGGCGGCCGCCGGCGGAAGCAGAGGGGCCGGCGCCCCGCGCCCCGCAGGGACTTCGGGTCGGGGGAGCGGGGAGCCCCGAGGCCTGCAGGGTGGGCCCGCTGCCCGGGCGCCTGGGCCGGGCTGGGAAGCACGCTGAGCCTCCCTTCCCAGAAACCCGGCTTTTATGCGGCCCTGAATAGGGCGAACAATGGGTCTGCCCCGGCCGCGGGAAGCGGGCCCAGCCGGGCCTCCCGCCCGCCATGGAGAGCCTCCACGCGGCGGGTCCTGGGGTCCCAGACGCCTGCCCGGGTATCCTGCAGGAGGGGTGGTGGAGGGGTGCCCCGCCCCCCGGGGTGTGGCCAGCCCCGCCCCTCCCCCACCCCAGGAGGAAGCGACCCCCAGTGAGTTGGCCACTGCTCCTTGACAGCCCCCCACACCCCGCACCCCTTCCCTCCACAGCCCAAGGCAGCACAGGACACGCTCCCCAGACAGGTGTCCCTGGGAAGCGCTTGTCATCGCCCTGTCCCCAGCCGTCCCCAGGTGAAGATGTCAGGAGGGACAGGAACCCGCAGAGTGACCTTAGCACCCCCTGCCCTCGCTCAGCTCAAGGCCACACGCCCCACCCATGGAGAGATGCTGCCGCCTGTCCCCAGCTCCCGGGGTCACCTGCTGGGAGTGGCCACGCCCACCTGCACGCTTCTGAAGGACAGGTGTGCTCTGTGCGGGTGGCTTCCCCGTGTCGCCTCCGCCGGCCACCGTGCCCCGGTGTCCGGTGAGCAGCCTCGCTGTCCCCCTGCCGGCATGTGTCTGGACGAACGTGCATGAGCCACCATACTGGGGTCCTCACCCAACAGCCGAAGCCTCTGAGAGGGAAAACCGGGGTCCCCTGAGGACGGAGCCCAGCCCCGGGCCCCCTCGGACTCAGGCCCACAGCGGTCGCTCTAACCCACCCTATGAGGTTCGGACCCACCAGCCACCCCATCACGCATATGGGCCCCCTAAACACCACCCCACACCCCATGTAGTGCGCCCCGCAGTCCTGATCTGCTGGAGGACCTGGCCTGACGCACACTTCGCGACCAGCTGTCTCTGAAGGGCTCCCAGGGCCCCCCTGCCCTGTCCCTTCCAGGCGCCCCAGCTTTGCACACGGACCCTCCCGTGCCCCACCCCCCCCCCGCCGGCCACCCCACCTGTCCATCCCGCGTCTGGTTCTCTCTGAGCGGGTGCCCGGGACCGGGGGCCATGAACTCCCAGGATGAACCTCCTCCAGCCTCCCTGAGGCCGGACCCTGCACCCCGCACCCCGCCCGCCCGCCGCCTGCAGATGGGAGGGTCCAACAGGCGGCTCAGAGCAGAGAGCAGGCGGGTACGCACGCTGGGGGCCCCAGAGCGGCTCGCCCGCCCAGAACCCCTGGAATCAGGAAAGAGAAGTCCCACCTCTGGGGACTAAAGTCGCGGGCCCACCCTGAGGACCCGCACCGCGGCCGGCTGCCTGGGAGGGCTGTCTGGGAGCGGCAGGGCCACTGTCCAGGCTGCAGGACAGGGACGCTCCGGCCGGCCTCGCGGGTGCCCCGGTTCCCGTCCTCAGGGAGGCCCCTGCTGTGGCCCAGACCCACAGCTGGGCCCGTGTGGCGTGTGTCTCCGGCCGGTGAGCCGCTGTCCTGCGCAGTGAGTGTCGACGACCCCCGGCCGTCTCCCAGCTGGGGCCTCTGGGCTTCCGGTGGGTGGACAGCTGGCCAGGGCCACACTGGGAGCAGGGCCCCCGCACAGCAGCCCGCTGCACACCCCGCTCCTGGAGACACCAGACGCTGGGAATGCAGACGCTCGGGCCAGCCAGGCCCTCCGAAGGGGGCTCTGTGAAGGGGATAGGTGGGCTCACGGTCGCTGTGTGTGGTGGCCCAGGGACGGGGTGCTGACCGTCCACACAGGGCCTCCCTGTGTCCCAGCTTTCTGGGGTCACTCCCCACATGGAGCTCACTCATTCCCTGAGATGACACCAACAGCCCTGTGGGGTCCGTGACCCCTGGAAGCTCGGCACCCCGGGAGGAGGGTGACTGGGGAGCCCTGGTCGGCATTTCCGCTGACCCCCCAGGTGGGGACCACGGCTCTCCCTCTGGAGCGCCCCCCACCAGCCAGGGCCTCGCTCCCAGCCGCTTCCTGGAACCAGGGCGCCCTGAGGTGCTGGGCGGCCTTCTCAGACAGCAATTCTGGGGGGAAGACCCCAGCATGGGCGTGTCTGGGACTCCGGGCACCTACCCCCCGTCATGTCTCACGAGGATGCTTCTCCAGCCCCGAGACCAGGCCCTGGGGGCACCGTGCCCCGTCCCCATCCCTGGCCCCAAGGTCCCCAGGCCCCAAGCCGGAGAGAAGGGGCCCCTTCCAGCACTGAGTGGCCCGCCTCTCTGTCTCCATCATGTGACGAGCCCAGACGGGCCAGCGCCAGCCGGCTGTGCAGACGCGGTGCCCTGGGCTGGCAGCCCTGCTGACCGGGGTGGGGGTTCAGGCTTCCGCCCACCTGCCCACCGCATGTGACACCCGTGACCCTACAGCCCCAGGGGGAATCATCTCGGAAAAGAACCCCCGTGCCAACCCCACGCCCAGGGCTGGGGGTCCCCTCGCGGCCAGCCTGTGCCCGGAGCCGTGGCCCCCGGCCAGAGCCTGGGCGAGCGGCCGTGGTCTCCGCAGGGCCATGCGCCTGCTGCACAGAGGCACCGGGCCTAGCAGATGAAAACAGGTCATCCAGGTAGCTAGAATTTCAAAGCATCAGTGAGCCCACTTTTAGTCCCGTATTTTATCTGTCCGCCCCTGTCTCCCGAGGGGGCCCAGTGCCCGGCCTCCCCCCACACCGGCCCAGGCCAGAGCCTCCTCGTCCGGGGAGAGGCCTTCCCACCGCCCCCCGCGGACCGGACTGGGACCGGGCCAGGAATCGCACACGCCGGCTAAGGAAGGGACGACTTTTCTGCAGACGCCTGCGGGCCTCGGGGCCTCGGGGCCTCGGGGCCTCGGGCACTGTGGCTTTAGGCCCTGTGCTGTCCCTCCGGGCGGGGGAGCCAGGCTCGGACCATCTACTCTGCCTGAGCTTCCTCCCCGTGGCCGCCCACTGTGGGCTCCTGGGGGAATGGCGCCCCCTGCAGCCCACTCCCAGGATGCACCGTCCTCGCCGCCCGTCTGCGTCTCAAACCCCGGACCTGAGGGATCTCAGGCCAGGGCGCCCGTGACGCTGGTCCCAGCCTTGCAGAGCTGTCACAGCCGCATCGTACCTGACGGCGCTCTCCGGCAACGCTCACCTGGACGGGGCCTCCCGGGGACGAGTTCTCATCACAAAACTGTGTTCATTAGCATTCGTAACATCTAGTTAAACCTTTTTCTTAAAATGACACGTATGATGACCGCAAGCTGTGGCTTTGAGCGGCGTCCCCTCACTGGGCAGGAGCACGGGGGCAGGTGCTTCTCAAGCGGACCTGGGTGTGTCACGGGTTTTGCAGGGGGAGTGGACGGCGCGGCCGGGCGCTGGCCCAGGCCCCCCGGGGACGGCTGCGTGGGGGGCCCGAGGACTCGGCGGCCACACACTCTGCGTGAGCCCGGGGGCAGCACTGACCTGACCAACGGTTCGGGGCCCAGAGCTCTCACCCAGCCCCGCCCACCTGCGCCAGGAGCTGTGGACACTCGCAGACGCTCAGGGAGCCACTGGCTCAGGAGGAAAGTGGCCAGAGCACATGGTGTCACCTGCTGGGACGGGGCACGCGAGACAGAGCTGGGAGATGGCTCAGGTTCCGTGGGGTGACGCTGCTGGGCTCAGGGAGGGGCAGTGAGCAAGGGCTGAAGCAGTGGGGACATCCTGGGCCGGCCAGAGGGGACCCCGCGCCCCCCCCCCCGCCCCACCAGAGGAAGGGGTCAGGGACGGGGGACACACAGGAGGCACAACGCAGCGGAACTTGAGTCCGGGACCTGATCATAAACGGGCCTGGCTTGAGCTGGGACAGCTGAAAGGGCTGTGACCCGGAGATCCAAGCCGGACGCTGGCTCTCAGGGACCTCAGCAAGAGGCCGGCTTGCAGTTCCCGAGCCGGTCGGCAGGGGGCGCCAGGAACACACACACACACACACACACACACACACACACACACACACACACACACGCACACCCACCCACCCACCCACCCACCCACACCTGACGGGAGCATCTGCAGCGCTGGCTGGGCAGGACACGCACCCAACCCCACCTGGTCCAGGGGACGCAGTAGAGCGAGGAAGGGTCCCCAGACCAGCTGCCCTGGCTCGCTCCCTTCCCTCGCTGCTGGCAGAGAGCCCCCGGGGCCCACCCTTCCTTCTGCCTGGTGAGCATGGGAAGGGAAGCAGACAGGTGACCTTTGTCACTTAGCCCCCCGAGACCCACCTTGTGTGACCAGAGCTGCTTCTCGCCCCAGGCAGGTGCGTCCACAGGGAGGGTCGTGTGCAGGGCAAGGCACCTGACCCACCGCCCGGGCCGTGGGCGGAGCCCAGGCTTGGAGCAGAATCACCTGGAGGTTCCGCAGACACCCGCCCAGGCCCCGTTCTGGACCCACCGTCAGAATCCCACCCTAGGAGATGGGGGGCTGGGGTCCGCACTGCTTGACAGCTCTGAGGGTGGTCCCAATACACAGCCAGGATGACGAACCTCGCTTGAGACGGTGGCTCTGCACCCCTGGTAACGTGGTAGAAATGCGGAGTCCCAGGCCCGCTCTGAGCTCTTGAATCGGAACTCTGAGAGCCGGGGGCCCAGGGCTCTGCATTCTAGCACGTCCCCGGTGATTCCGACACGCCCAGCGGAGGACCTATGCGCGCCTCGATGCCTGAGTGTGCGCTGGGGCCGGCAGCACGGGCAGCTCCCGGGAGCGTGTGAGAAATGCAGAGTCCCGGGCTCCTCCACCGACCTGCTGGATCAGAACCTGCATGTGAACTGGACCCCCAGGGGGTGGTGGCTCTAAGAAGCCCCCTGAACAGGGACAGCACAAGGCTGGGTCCTCGGAGCCCCAGAAGGAGCATCGCGGGAGGGTTTCTGGGTGAGGGGGCGAAGGGGTCGTCCTTTGGGGGATAGAAGAGTGGCCTCCCAGGCAGGTTCTCCAGCCGTAAGTCCTGGGGGCCCCCGCAGCGAGCCTGGGGTGGTCTTGGGGCCCCCGACACAACTGCCCTGAAAGAATTCGTTTCCTCTTGTAGGCGCGGGGTCCAGATTTCTGGACATAAAACCCAGGGACGTACCTGGCCGTTGGCGGCGTCGCAAAGCAGGCTGACCCGACGGCCTTTCAGGGGCGTCTCCTGTCAAAGTGGGGGCCGTTTGGGAAAGAAGGGGACCTTCGTCACTTGGATGGGGACAGGAGGGCGGACTGTGAGGAAGCCGAGCCTCCTCTGCCAGGAGTACCCTTCCTCCCGTTTGGGGGTCGATCCCCCCCAAAGTTCTTGTCATGAGGGGGGCTGCTGGCTCCCCTCTGGTCCAAGCCCGCCGAGCCTCTGCTTCCAGGTCTGTGACCAGACCCTGAAGTCAGATGTGACCCAGAAGGTGAGGACCCAGTGGGACCCCAGGAGGCTCGGCACAGGCCCTGTCCCCCTGTGTGGGGTTGGGTAAAGATGGCGCGATTTTGGGTAGGCCCGAAGGGGTGGCTCGGGGCCACTCGGCGGAGACTTTGGCTCCACAGGGTGGCGAGGAGCAGCTTTCTCTGTTTGCACGGAGGTTGCTGACGCAGAAGGACGCTGAGACGCCAGGACCCGTGTCCCTGGAAGGGGCAGGCGCCCAGAGGCCTGGGGATGCCGGGGCGTGTGACCGCCCTGGGCACGGCTCTCGGTTCGGTGGGCGACGGGATCCCTCGGGGCAGGGCCATGAGGCGTGGCGACCGTGGGCCTGCCCCACAGAGACCCTTGGTGTCGCTGACGGGGCCCCGGGGACCTGGAAGAGCCGCCACGGGACCGCGAACTTCAGCGCCGTGGGTCGGCGGGACGGCGCCGGGCCACAGCTGCCAAGTCGGGGCCGGGCGGGACGCCCGCGCTTCCTGCCGTGACTCCGCTCAGCAGGGCGCTGTCCACAGGGCTGGGACGGCCAGCCGCTCCCAAGGGGCTCATCCAGCCCGGCCGTCCCCAGCGGCCACTCCGAAATCACCCTGCAGGGGGGGCTCTCAGCCCCAGCACCCCGCTCAGAGCACCCTTCTCTCCTGGGGGACAGGAACCTGGGTCGGTTTCACTGAATTCAGCCGTAAACATCTGAGAAGATGTTTTTCTCCCAGAGCTTTGGCTCGGCTTCCCAGGGGTGGACTGGTGCCATGCGGCGGCCGGCAGGGCCTCCGGCGGGGGGCGAAGTATTCAGTTTGACGGTTCCCGTAGGTGACGTCCGCCCTTGTCCCGACCTCTTATAAGGAGGAGGCTGCGGGCTGGAGCAGACGCCCGTCGGGCTGCGAGGCCGAGGCTGAGCAACTGAAGCGGGGGGCAAGGTAACCCCGGAGAGGGTGGCAGGTGTGTGTGTGTGTAGGGGGGGTTAATTTTTGTAATTAAACAAAACCAGAGAAATGCAGGGTTTATCCTCAGAGTAAGGCTTTGAAGCCACTGAAATTGGAATTGCTTTGAAAACACCAAGATCTTGACTTTTCACTAGAGCTGTTTTTCCCAGAGAGTGTCCCCTGGGGGTGGCAGTTGGGGGGGGGCCCTGAGGGCAGGGGTCTCACCCTCGGGGTTCCTCTGGCTGCAGGTGGACCTGAGGAGTCGTTGCCTGGGGACCATGAAGACCTGCCTGTTCCCCAGGGTGGCCCTCTGCGTCCTGCTGGGGTCTCTGGCCGGTGAGCGGCTGCTCCGTCCCCCTGCTGGCTCCGCTCGGCTCATCCTCCTGGCACCCGGGGCTGGTGGGGCTCGTCCCCGGGTGGGGGGCTCCCCCGGTGACTGCTCTCCTCTTGCTTTGCAGGGGCCAAGCCTGTGCAGGACGAGGGAGGTACCGCATCGCCCTCCCTGCAGCAGGGCTGGGGGGGCTGCTTCTCAGCGTCCCCGCAGGTGGAGGGGGGCCCTGGGTCAGTGCGGAGGGAGCCCAACTCTGTGGACAGAGGGTCAGGAGCTGCTCCCCAGGCCCCGCGGGGCGGGGGGCAGGCAGGAGGGAGCTGGGGCTCGGCACAGGGGGTGGCCTCTGACGTCTCCACCTCGGACCGGAGCCCCAGCTCCGGGCAGCAAACATGCAGGCTCCAGGGCTATCCCACCAGGACACCCCCACGTCCCCACCAGTGTTCCCTCCCTGCTCGGTGTCCCTGGGACAGAGGCCAGACTTCCCTTCCTTCCCCGCCCCCTCCTCTGTCCCCAACACCAGGAGGCTGAGGGGCAGGGCCTGGGTCCTCCCACAATGCTCCTCTGGTGAGGGGCTCAGGCTACTTCCCTGGCTGCACCCCCACCCGGGAGGGTCCCTTCACTGCCCTGGCGCTGCTGAGCGCCTCCACCCGCCGGAGGCCGCCATGGAGGGTGGGCAGGGGTAGGGGGCTGGCCCTGGTGGCCGAGCCCTGAGGCCACGCCGTGTGTCTTTCAGACCCGTATGCCGAGCCGCCCGCCATGCCCTACTGGCCCTTTTCCACCTCCGACTTCTGGGGCTACGTGCAGTACTTCCAGGAGCTGGGGGCCTACACCCAGATCGAGGACATGGCCCGCACCTTCTTCGCTCACTTCCCGCTAGGGACCACCCTGGGCTTCCACGTCCCCTATCAGGAGGAGTGAGGGGCCCCAGGCTGGTGGCCGGGGCAGGCGGGGGGGACCTGGGGGACCTGGGGGGCCCTCGGGCCTCAGCTCAATAAACTCCTGACTTAAAATGCACAACACGTTGTGGTTTTCTTTTAAGAGAGGGACGTCACTGCTGCCCAGGGGCCCACAGGCCACGTGGCTGGACCCCTGAGCTGCTGGCCTCCGGGTTTCAGGCAGTGACGCTGCTCCCATCACGAGCAATGTCACCAAGAAGCCGCCTTCAGCGCTTGCCGCACCCCCGGGGGCCGGCCTGTTTGGTTCCGAGGACCCTCTGCACTGTTTCCCGCGCGGCCGCCCCATTTCCCGCCAACCGGGCACAGGGGTGGAGCCCCACATCCCCGCCCCCACACTGTGGTCTTCTAGGGGCTTGATGGCGGCCGTCCTGACGGCTGTGGGGTCTCGTTGGGGTTCGCCTCGCATTTCCTGACGGTCGGGGACGCTGAGCATCTTTCCGCAGGCCTGCTGGCCTTTCGTGACCCTCTACATCAGCCCAAGTTCGAGTGGGGCTGTCGTTGACCTTCAGCTCTCTGTGCGCTCTGGGCGCTAACCCCGCTCAGATCCGCGACTTGCAAACATTCTCTCCCCTCCGAGGGCTGCCCTCTCACTCCGGCCCCTGTTCACTTTGATGGATATTGCTTCAGCATCTCTTTGTGTCAGGCCTTTTGGGGCGGGCCGTCTGTGGCCTGGGGCCGCCAAGAAGTCACTGAGCAGCTCCCTTGGCGCCCCAACAGGCGGGCGGGAAACCCGTCCAACTCAGCGGGGTCCGGGGCCAGTCCTGTGGGTCCAGCGCAGCTGGCCAGAGGGAGCATAGAGTCACGGTCCTCCTGCATCTAGACCAGCCAGGCGGAGGGGGGGGGGAGAGAGAGAGACCATAGAGTCGGCGGTCCTCCGGCGTGTAGACCTGCCCCAGCGGGGCCCGCACCGGAAGAGGCGGCCAGCGGGCCGGAAGTGCGCCGGGGCCGCGGGCCGCGCAGCGGGGAGATGAAGCCGGCGGTGGACGAGATGTTCCCCGAGGGCGCCGGGCCCTACGTGGACCTGGACGAGGTGAGGCGGGGGGCTGCGGGCCCGCCCGCGCCCCTCCTCCCGGGCGAGTCTCAGACTCGACCCCGGGGTCGGACCCCGGGGAGCCGGCGACGGCGACGACCGTGGGGCCGGCGTCGCGGGGAGTCCGGGGCGCCTCCCGTCAGACGGGCGCACCCCGGGGACGCGCAGGGGACTGTGCCCTGGGCGGCTGGCGTTTGCGTGACCTGGCACGTCTGCGTGGCGTTTTGCACAGCGACACCGGTCTCTCCTGTGTCACGCGAGGGCGTGACGTGGTCTTGCGCTTCTGTCTCGCTCCATCGTGGTGACAGGGAGGTTTTGTCCGCTGTTTGTTCCGCGCGCTGGTCACCGCTGCCTGGCTCGGCTCCCAGTGTCAGGCCTGCTCCCCGAGGTCGGCCTCACCCCCCCGCCCCCCCCCCCCAAAGCCAAGGGGGCAGGCCCAGCCCCAGAGCCGTGCAGGTCGCCTGTGACAGGCTGACTGCAGACCCTGTGTGACAGCAGCGCCCTCGGGCCTTGGGGGCGGCCCAGCAAAGGCTCAGCAGGGCAGCCGAGTGCTGCAGGCGGAGGAGCAGGAAGGCCCAGCTCCCAAGGGAGGGAGCAGGGAGCAGCCCGGGGCTTCCGTGGCAGCGTCCAGCAGGGCCCCCAGATCTCTGCTGGGGGTGCTCGACGGTGGTGTTTGGGGCGATGGCTGGACTCTGTTGAAAAGGCAGGGAGGGGTCTGGGATGTAGGACCCAGGGCACCAGCGGAGTAATTCCTTGAGATACCGCCTTGTCCGCGACACCCCCACCCACTGTCTTCTGGGGCGCTTTCTGGCCCCCACCTTCCTCCCCTGTGGAGCGGGGGACCCTAGGAGGCCCTTAACCCCGGCTCTGCCTCTGGGGAGGAGACGCGGCTGACCCCGCCGTCCCTTCCGCAGGCGGGAGGCAGCACGGGGCTCCTGATGGACTTGGCAGCCAACGAGAAGGCCGTGCACGCAGACTTTTTTAACGGTAAGGACGCTGGGGCTCGGGGTGCCAGTTTCAATCTGAAGGTTTCTTCTGCAGAGGACGCCCTGGAGCGACTTCGTGACACGGATGATTTGGATCATAGAACAGCAAAGCCAGACCCTGAGCTGTTCTCGGAACACAGCGCAGCTTGTGTGGAATGGGGATATGGCCGCTGGCAGCCAGCCCTGGTTTTCAGGAGGAAAAAATAGCATAAAATTGCTTCCCGTCTCACATTCCAGGCGCTGAGTTTGCGCTGTAGACATGTTTTTGGACACCTGAGACCACGGCCAGGTCTCCGTGACGGGAGACACGGCATGGGGACCCTGTCTGGCGCTGTGGTCCCCACTCCCCCGATGGCCGGGTTTCCTTCCCAGTGGCCCACTGGGTTCCTGCCCCCATGCTGCCTCTGCAGAGGGCTGGCCGTACCCCGATCCCCCCTCCTCTCTCTGAACCCCGGACCAGGTCGCAGTCCTCAGCGGTGGCGTCGGACTCCCCGAGTCAGGCTGGGAAGGGGGCACGGGAGGGCCCTGTGTCCCCGTCACACCGCCCACCCACAGCCTGTGAAGCTCATCCTGCCTGCCGGGCTGTGACCGTCCCATGTTCAGGAAGCCGTTTCCTGTGGGAGGGCCGCGGGGACTTCAGGGGGGCTTCTGAGTCCTTTCTCCTCACCGCACACAGGTGCCGATGGCCTGTGACCCCCCCCCCCAGGCAGTGGGGCCCTAATTGTGCCCGAGGCTCACCCCCTTTGCTCACTGTGGTGTGGAGTCATGGAGTAGTAGGCAGGATGCAGGCAGGGACAGCTCTGTGACAACGGCCCTGACAGAGGTGGGCGGCGGTGTTTCTAGGAGCTGATACGAGTGGAGGGGTGACAGGCGCAAGGGGCCAGTTAGGGTTGGGGCCAGGGAAGCAAGTGCCCAGAGCTGCAGGACCTCCGGCCATGCCAGGCGGCAAGAGACGGGGCCACTGCTGGGACCGACAGTGTCAGTGTGGCAGGGGGCCCTGGGTCCCCGCCTCCCCACAGACACGATCCTGCCTGCCCTCCTCCTGGTTCACTCTTGTACTGCACAGGACATGCGAGGGGGCATCATTTCTTTTCCCCTGGGTACACGTCCTTGGTAGGGAAGTTAGAAAAGGAAAAAGCAGAGGGAGAGACAGAGTGGCCGTGATTGTGCCACCCAGCCCCGCAGGTGGCGCGCTGTGCGTTGGTGGCCGGCCAGGCCACCTGCCACCTCCCTCCTGTCCCCACGACTCCTCGCTGCAGTGGCCGGGGTTCGTGCCTGACAGCACGGGCATCCCAGCTGCGTGGCGTCCCCTCCGCGTCACCGGTGCCAGGCTCTGGCGCGGTGCGTGTGGGCAGTGACGTGTCACGGTGCTTGGTCGTGGCTGCCAGGTGGTGGCCCGCGTGGCCCAGAGCACGCCCTGCCTGCGTTTTCTTCACGTCGCCATCTGAGGAGAGACGAGCAGAGCGCGTTCCGCCAGCCTGTCCCCGTGGACGGCGTCCGGGCCCCGGGCTGCAGAGCACCGAGACTCTGTCCTGGGCGAAGCCCTTCGTTAGATCGGTCAGCGCTCTCTCCGCTTCGGACGCCACGTGATTCACTGTGAAGGTCTTTTCTCGGCTCTTCCCCTCGTGTCCCCAGTCACCCGTGTCCGTCTGTTGGCGCAGATTTCGAAGACCTCTTCGATGATGATGACGTCCAGTGACCTGGCCGGCCGTGCCCGGGCCAGCCTCGTACTCTGCCGTGGCGGGTCTCCTCGGGGGACGGTCATGAGCGGTGTTGAAGCACTTGCGGAAGTCACTGCGGTGAGCGGACGGCTGGCCGAGGAAGACGAGGCCGGTGACGACTACCCGGGTGAGGCCTGTTCATCTCGGGACGTGACAGCCCGTCCTTCCTTCAATTAAAAAACCATGTCATCACTTGCACGGTGATTTTAATTCTTGCATTTTTGAGCGATCGTCACAGTCCCCTGAGTCCCGTTGTGACACGTGTGTGTGGGCGTGCTGAGAGACATGTTGGCCCGCGCACGGGTACGTGGTGTGCGTCCTGCGGGCCGTTCGTGCCAGGCCGGTGAGCGGGCAGGCCTGCGGGCGGGCGCCTGGTCACGCTCCGTCCAGACTTCCCTGGGCCCATCCTGCACGCCCCCACTGCGGCAGCCCTGTTTTCTCCGGCCGTGACGTCAGGGCAGCTGCTGTCCCCAAGCCTGAGGCCTGAAGCATCAGGACAGCCAGGATAGCGACTGTGGAAGGGACGCCTTCCGGTGGGACGCGCGTGCACCGGTCCCTCTCATAGGGGACTGGCGCCTGAGGGGATTCCGTCCTTAAGATGCTTGTTGGTGCAGCTCAGCACTGAACAGTCACAGCCCCGAGATCTCTCAGGTGCCTGCCTGTGTCTGAGTCAGTGTCACCCCGTGAGTCACACGGTAAACGAGTATGGCTTTGATGGCCTCACCACTACTGTGTGGGGTCAGGGAGCGTGAGTCGGTGGCAGTAGCGAGCGCTCTGCAGTTAGAGGCGGTTGGACGGGCAGTGGCAGTGACGTCCAGGACAGTCACCTGACTTGCAGGACGACTTGCCAGAGACACAGTGGGTCTCTCATTCCGGTAATCAAGCAGCGCGTGCACAGTAGGTGCTTAGTGAGCGTCTGTTAGTGTAAATAAACAACCCAGCCAGTGTGTAGGAAGCTTCGGAAACGACATGCTGGGCCTGCCGGGGAGGGGACAGCCCAGCCGCGGGGTGCCGGGCTCCCGCCCGGGTGGAGCAGGGGCTCCAGCAGCGTGCACTGGGAGGCCGGGACCTGGGGGACCGCCCGGGCCTGGGGCCCGGTGCTCACAGCCAGGGCTTCCGCTTGTTTCCACAAGCCACCCCGGCTCCAGGGACGCTGCCCGGGGACACCCGATGCAGGGACACGCGGGGACAGGCCAGACCTCCCCTGGGCCGAGGAAGCCCGGCCACGAAAGACCGCTCCCCTGCCCCCCCCAGAATGTCCTGGCCGCACTGACCCTGCCTGGGGATGGGTTCAGGCAGCGAGGGGCCTGGGACGGGCGGTGTGGGGGTGCGCCCCAGTCCCCCACCCCACTACCCCCTGTACAGTTCATTAGATTGTGGGGTGGGGGGTCTGAGCCCAGAGCCTGCACTGAGGGGCGGGACCCTGTGGTTAGCCCGGCCCCAGAGCTGAGCGGGAAGGAACACGGGGCTCGGAGATTGCAGACCAAGGCCGCAGCGTCGGTGCTGCGTGACGCGGGAACGACGTGGTGGCACGGAGGAACGCTGCAGTGTGGAGTACTACCTACTCCGCTGGCGTAGACTTCGCCTCGTGTGCTGCGTGGGGTGTGTGTGTTTTCAGCGAGTGCAGATGCGTGTGCCCGTGTATAGTTTCACACGCCGCCTCCTACGCACCCATCTCCGCCTGCAGGCTGTGGTGACGCGTGTGCGTGCGTGTGCGTGTGACTGAATGTTTCACACAAGATCCAGCTCGGAGCCCCGTGCTGGACAATCAGGACACTGATTGATGAGCCTGTGGAAACGCAGTGTGACGGGCGGGGGGGCACTCGGGTGGACGCCCTTGGAGGGGACCCCCAGAGGGCGAACGAGAGGGGGAGAGGAGAGCGGCCCAGGTGTGTGCAGGGCCTGGAGGCAGGAGGGCAGGCGGCCAGCGGGGTGGCCGTGGGGCCGGGTGAGGGGGCTGCGGGGGCGGGACTGCTGTTCTTCCTGTGTTCTGGGTGCTCCGAGCTGGGGTCCCACTCCATTTTCTGTGGTTCCCGGTTTGCAGGTGAAGCCAAGCAGGAAAGCCTTGCCTTCAAGGTCAAGGACCACTAAGGGGCAGGAGCTCCCAGGGCGGGACTGGTTTCACGGCCGGGCTCCTGAGCTTGGGGACACTGTCAGCCCTGGCACGGCCGAGACCTGCAGCTGGGGGCGGGGGGCAGGGGGCTTGCCCGGGGAGGAAGGTGGGCTCTGAGACAGCGCCTCTGCAGCTGGAACCCGCCCCACGGTGCAGGTTTCTGCTCAGCTGGAAGTCGCCTGGTCGTGGCGACACGGGGGCCAGTCTGCACAGTTTGAAAGCCAGTTGTGGGCCGGCAGATCGAAGCTTGCTGCAGGAGGGGGCCCGTGAGGGGACCCGGGGCGACGCGTTCCAGCCGCTGTCCTCGGGTGGTGGCGATGGTTGGCTTCTGCTGGTTTCTTCTTTTTCCCCTTTCGACTCAACTTTAAATTTATTTTTGCTGAGACCTGATTTATCCCGTTATTTGGAAGGCTCTCCCTCTGTCCCCAGCTGTGCCCAGCGCCGTTCAGTAAATGTTGAAATAACCTGCTGGAATTTCGCTGAGACAGGAAAACCACGAACCCTGCCATGGACACATTTGGCACAGTGCTGAGTGTTCCTTCCCTTAGCATCCTGCGGATGAGCGTGACACTCCAAAAACATGCCAGTCACCGAGAGCCGGCTTCAAGGCCAGCACAGAGTCCTCAGACCACCTCTGTGCAGATGAGCAAACAGTCTTACCGAGGCGACACGACTTGCCCTCGCTTGGCCCTCTGAGGACAGGCAGCATGGCTGTGCTCTGGGGCAGTGCAATGGAGGGTCCCTGCTTCGGACACTCGGGCCCTAGGCCATGGTTCTGCCGTCTAAACTGTGTGACCTGGAGGAATTTCGTTAGCCTTCCTGCCTGTCCCTGGCTACCTGGTGAAGGCTGCAGAAACCCAGCTCAAGGACAAGTGAGGAATTTCTGCTTAGCAGAAGGTGCCACTGAGCACCAGTCAAGCTGTAGACTGCGGAGGATGACAGTGCACGGAGCTGGCAGAGGGTTTGCGCAAAATACGCGAGGAGCGCCTGCAAAGCAGCAATACACACAGCCCAGTGACAAACTGGGAGAACAGACAGGCAAGTTGATACATGGAGATGCGCCAGTGAGGACCTGAGAAGACGCTCAGCGTCAGCCATCGGGGAAGTGACCGTGAGATGTCATTTCGTACTTATTTGGCCGAAGTCTGAAGTAAAAATTATGGATGTGGAATATCGCCAGGGCCTCTGTGGAACTTGCCTTGCTGGTGGGGGCACCAAAGGTCTGGCCACCGTGGGAACCCTTTGGCAGCACCCTGAAGTTAAGGCCCCTCTTGGATAGCCCGTCCCAAAGAGCCGTGAATGCTCGAGCGCATGCGCACAGCCTGGTCTGGGAGTCAGCAGCCTATTCCTGATGGCCCCACACGGGGCCCTCACCCAGGTGTCTGCAGGGGAGGGGTGCCTGGCCATCCAGGCTGCAGAGATCCACAGGGCATGGGTGCACCTTGCCCACGTGGTGGTGCTGAGTGAAAGCAGCGACAGAGTCCATCTTACAGTTCCACCGGTGGGGGGTCCGGGCGCAGACAGCGCTAACCCGGGGTACACGGCACAGCGGTTGCCTGGGTTAGCCAGGTGTCTGGAGGTGGCCTTGATTGGCAGTGAGTGAACTTTCGGGAGTGACAGAATCTTCTGTCCCGTCTGTGGGTGACAGTTACATGGTTGCATTAATTGTCACTACCCTTCAAACGAGATCCGTGCCTTGAGTATTTGCACATTCACCGCAAGTTTTTAAAGAAAAGCGGATTAGCCGTCACGAAGCCCCACACGTGGGCGGCAATTCATGTCCTCACACTCCGGAGGCTGGAAGTCCAAGGTCGAGGTGCCCGCCGGGTTTCTGTTGCGGCCTCTCCCCGCAGGTGCGGATCGCCAGCGTCCCCCGCCCCAGGCGCCCTCCTGGCGTCGCTTCCTCCGCTAGGGACGCCAGTCCCAAAGGGTGAGGCCCCAGCCTAACGATCTCAGTGAACCCTGATGACCTCCTTAAAGACCCCGGCTCCCAGGGGTCACATCGGGGGTGGGGCTTCGACATGAACTTGGGGGCGGAGACTCGGCGGGGTCACGCGGGGTCACGCAGAGGCCCGGCGGCAGCACGCCCCGCCCCGCCTTCCCGGCAGGCGCCGCGCGGGCGCCGGCGCGTGACGTCACGGCTGCGCGACCGCGTCCCCGCAGGACCTTGAGCCGGCGCCGAGCGCGGAGCCATGGCCTTGAGGCTGCTGAGCGCGGCGCGCGCGGCCGCGGCCTCGCGGGGCCTCGCGGCGGCGGCGGGGCGCGCGGTGAGGCGGGGGGCGGGCCGGGGGCGGGGGTCGCGGGCCACCGGGCCGTGTGGCCGCTCCGTGCAGCGCGCCGAGCGGAAGCGGGAGACGGACGAGGGGCTTCCTGGGGTGCACGACGGGGGTGGCGCTGCGCGCAGGGGTCGGGGGACAACCGTACTGTGTGACCCGCTGCGTTACAGCTGCTTCGCTGGCCGGTGGCTGGAGCTGCGTTGCTGTCGCAGAGGGAAGGGACTTGACCTCTGCTCAGGTCGTTCCAGTGGTGGCCACTGGGTGCTCTTCGGGGGGGCCTCTGTGTCGCTGTGACATACCCCTCGGGGTGCGTGTGTGCGTGCGTGCATACGCTGAGCCGCGTGGAAAGCCACCCTGGTCAGTGGTTCTGGCGCAGCTGTCCGCAGTGGACGGACAGGAGAGCACTGTGGGCCACTCTGGCCCCCCTGCTGGCCTGGGCGCTCCCGCCATGACTGTCCCTCTACTGAATCGTTGGGTACAGTGTGGGGATCACTACCGTTCACCGCTGTGGGAACTGCCTGTCTCGGAGACCATTCGTATTCCCATGGCCACTCATCCCCAGGCTCACCCCCTTCAGTGAGGGGTTCCCCTCGTTTGTAACAGCTGGTTTTGTCACCTGCCTTCCATCCTGGCATCTCTCCACCTGAGTTTTTAAAAATTTGCATATATCGGGGTTCACTCTTTGTGCGGGAAAGTTCTGTGGGTTTTGACAAGTGCGTGGTGTCCTGCGTCCACCATCTGGTGCCATGCGGAGCGGTTTCACAGCCCTGAGTGTGCCCTGGCCTCCACCTGGTCAGCCCTTCCTCTCCCCCCGAACCCCGGCGTCCAGCCCCCGTGTCCACTGGTCTCTCGCCGCCTCTAGTGTTGCTTTTCACGCTGGCTCTTCGATTCACTCCTGTCCTTTTGTGGCTTGATCACTCATCTTTTTCATTGCTGTATAATGTTCCATCACGTGAATGTATCAGTTTATGCTTTCACCTGGGGAAAGACATTTTGGCTGCTTCCAGTTTGTGACAATTATGAATAAAGCTGCTACAGTGTGTGTGCAGGATTCTTTGTGGAAGCTGCTGGATCGTGTGGTAAGACCACGCTGGGTTTAATAAGAAGCTGCCGGCCTCTCCAGAGAGCGGACCATTCTGCACCCCTGTGAGGGGGCATTCCTGTGGCTCTGCATCCCGCGGCCCTCGGCGTTGGCCGTGATTTTTAGCTACTTTAGTAACAAGTGTATATGGGCTCTTTTAACTTGCAGCTATCACAGATGAGGGCATATACATGTTCATAGGCTTTGTAGCCACTGTAGCCACTCTGTGTATCTCGTTGACAACTGTTCGAATCTTTTTTAGTTACACTGTTTTCTTTTTTGGTTACATTGTTTTTTTAGTTACATTGTTTTCTTTGCATTGAAACCTGTTTTTTTCCCCCACCCTTCAGTATTCAGCAAATCAAGGATGAAACTTTTTTTTTCACATTTTCTTATCTTTTTTGATAAAATATTATTTTTGTGAGTACTTACTGTTTCATAATATGGATATATGTAAAGTTTTTAGGTACTACACTATAATAGTAGGACAGTAAGAGTTTCTACTTACATTTCTGATGTTATAATCTAGATCTTATTGAGCATCTTTTTAGGTGAATCTTTGCACAAATCCGCGTGTGGTCCCTTAGGATAGATTCCGATAGCCTGAGGCCCAGCGCCTAGGTTACAGTATCATCTGCAGTTGGGATGGCTTTGTCCCACCCCAGCTCCCATTCATTTAAAAAAATAAAGCATTTCTCTCTTCTATACATTAAAATTGTTTCCTTCCTGTTAATAATTCGTTTACTTTCTGTCACAAGATTGAACTTCTTTCATAAGGTTATTGGCTATTTTTCTAGAATAAGCTATGCACTCCTGTTCTGTTTTTCTCATTGATCTGTACCACCTCTGTGCTGACCTTTTCTCAGTTTCTGCCTTTTGATGTTGTTTTTTTTTCTTCTTTTTTTGGGGGCGGGGGTAGATTCTTTTGGCTTTACTGTGGAAGGTAGATTGAGACTGCCGGAGACAGCAGAGGAGGCAGCTGTTTGCACGTAGACGA
The DNA here is from genome assembly GCA_004027375.1 of Macroglossus sobrinus. Taxonomy (NCBI): domain Eukaryota; kingdom Metazoa; phylum Chordata; class Mammalia; order Chiroptera; family Pteropodidae; genus Macroglossus; species Macroglossus sobrinus. Next base: position 3,948 of record PVKZ01006028.1, on the reverse strand, counting down.
GGGCGGGGAGGACGTCTACAGAGCCAGTGAGATGGGAGAAGGGAGGGACGTGCTCCGGGGAGCTTTAAGGCTGCAGATCAGCGGAATTTTGTGGATGACTGTGCAGGTGGAGCGGGAGGAGGCTGTTTAAGACCGTTCCGCGGTTAACTGCGTCTTGCTTGGTTGACGGTGGACAGGGAGCGTGTGAGGCAGCCCGTGTGGGGGTCAGGCTATGAATGTTTGATTTCAGTTTTAGGTCTGTTCGCTCTCAGGACGTGCAGATGGCGCTGGTTAAAGACAGGGAGACAGGACAGAAGCCTTACTAGAGAGATGCTCTTCGTTGCTTCCCTCCCTACCTCCCCTCACCCCCCTTCTCTCTGCCTTTCTTTCTTGCTCCCATCCTCCCGTCCGTCAGTCCGTCTGTCCGTCCATCCATCCATCCATCCTTCCTTCTATGTAATCTACCTTATCATCTATCTATCTATCTATCTATCTATCTTGTACTCTCCCACCCTCTACCCAATGACTCAACCACTTGTCCACACATCCATCCATCCATCCATCCATCCATCCATCCATCCATCCTCCCTCCCATCCATCCATCCATCCAATTTGACGGACCGTGATAAGCATACTCAGTTCCAGCAGCTGTTCCAGGCCCTGAGGATTATTTAGCAGCAAACAAAACCGTCCCTGTCCTTAGGAGCTCACGTTAGGGGTGGGACAAGGAGACGGGGCATAAGGTGAACGGGCGATAGAGACGCAGGTGTCGACGTTTTCACGCGCCAGCCGCCGGTGCCTGCGGCCACCGGAGTGTCGCGCCCGCCGTGTTTTTCAGGGAGGAGTGCATACGAGCGCGCAGTGCCAGCTGCAGCAGTACGGCCCCTTGGCGTTCATCCTCGGCGACAAGACGACCAAAAAGCTGACAGAACGCAGCAAAGTGATAACCGTCGATGGCAACATATGTTCCGGGAAAAGCAAGCTTGCAAAGGAGGTCGCGGAGAAGCTGGGTACGAGCCCGTGTCGTGTCGTGTCGTGTGGGGCGGCCGCCTTTCCTTGGCTGGCTGCCTCCGTGAGTCTGATTCACTTCAATTGCGGACCGGGCGGAACTGGGCCCGAGGCGGGTGTGTTACATTCTTAGAAATGCTTCTTGAGAAGGTATTTTAACCTTTCACATTCGGAGAGTTAGAGAATTCGTGCCATCGTCAGCTTGAGTCCTCCCGTGGTGACGGAGGCAGAGTGTGGTCACGGGCGCGTCCCAAGGCCTCCGAGGCGGGGCTGTCACCGCGCTCCTTGCCGGGGACGCCGACGTCACGCTCCCGCGCAGGGCCACGCCGGCACGCCCCGTGTTGCGGGTGCCACGGCTGCGCTGCCGCCTCCGGCCGCCGCGCTCAGCTTACACGCGTGGTTTGGACACGCTGACCGGCGTCTCGTGGGCTCCGTTCACACCCACGAACGCGGCGTGGGGTCACTTTGCCGGGTCGCCGGCCGGCCCTGGCTGTCCGTCCGTCCGTCCGCGTCTCCGTTCACCGGGCGTCTCTCCTCGCAGGCTTGCGGTACTTCCCCGAGGCCGGCATCCACTACGCGGACAGCACCACGGGGGACGGCAAGCCGCTCCCTGTGACGCTCAGCGGCAACTGCAGCCTGGAGAAGTTCTACGACGACCCGCAGAGCAACGACGGCAACAGCTACCGCCTGCAGTCCTGGCTGTACGCCAGCCGCCTGCTGCAGTACGCGGACGCCCTGGAGCACCTGCTGAGCACAGGTGCGGCCTCGGCCCGTCTGGCCCGCCGTGTGCGCGTGCACGCGGGCGTGTGAGTGAGGGGGCTCGTGCCGCTGTGTCACACAGCCGTGGTTGCCTGCTGAGCTGATGGACAGACGTCTCAGCTGCCACCTAGACGTTCGGCGTCGCGGGGCCCGGGCTTGAGAACGAGCGTGTGTTTCTCACAGGGAGCCCAGGCGAGCGAGGGAGCTGGGCTCAGCCTGCGTTTGTAGCCCCGCCTCGCGCCCCGGGGGGGCCTGGCGCACCCTCCTTGCCACCAAACGCAGGGTGATGCGCGTGCTCGACGGGCCTCGCTGTGGTCTCGCTTTCCCAGCCTGTGTTGGTGACGCTTTTCCTCCCATGAGCGTAAGCCCTGCTCTCGGTTCCCGCTGCCTCTGAGAAACACTGCGGTCTGCGCGCGGGTGTCCAGTGTGGGACGCAGCCCGCAGGAGCCGACGTGTCCGCGTGTGGCCGGTGGTGACCGGGACACCCGGCTCACTCGGAGTCTTCCTGCAGCACCGTTCAGCTCTGTCTGAGGACTGCCGTTTCTTAGAATTGAAAAGGAACGTTTGAAAGGAAAACTCAGTTCCTTTTGTCTTGTCGTGACACACTCGTTAAGTACTCACGGGCCCCGCTGTCTGTGTGGCTTTCCGGAGCTGGCCTCGTCCAGGAGGTGGAGCCCCACACCCCCGGCTCCCGGGGTAATTGGAGAGATCAGCGGAGACGTGGGGTGCGGAGAGCGGGGCTGGGGCCGCTCGTGGGTGGGGCGGTCCGGGGGCCTCTACCCAGGCACAGAGGGCAGAGCGCAGGGGATCGTCGGAGTCCCCTGGGGACCGGCACAAGCTTCTGTGCTGTGGTGACAGTCCGGAGGCCGCCATGTCCAGTGCAGGGGGCGAGGCTGGGAGTGGACGGGGCTGGGTCAGAGAAGGGACCGGAGAGGGGGTCGGGTCGTTGGTTTTCTTCTTGAAGGACAGGAGGCCACTGGGAGGGAAGCGACAGGGTCCGGCCTCAGTCTGGAAGGGCCCCCTGCCTGGGGGCGGCCAGGCCGGGGCAGGAAGGACGGGGGGCTGGCCCTGGCAGAGGTGAGAGGGTGACACGGGACGGGTGTAGAATGCAGCACAGAACTGGGCTTCGCTGGCGAGTGGCATGTGGGGGCCCAGGGGAGCTGCGGGCGCCCCCGGGTCACACCGAGCGGGTGCGGTGGAGCAGGGTGGCCGTGGGCACGGCGGGAAACCCGTGCTCTAACACGACGCCTCCGCGGCGGGCGCTTCCGTCGTAGCCGCGGGGTGACGCGGAGTGTTAGCGCGGCAGGCCTGGAAACGGCCCCCACGCGGGTGCACACGTGTTCCCCTGTAAATAACCGTGTCTCCCGCGTTCTAGAACGTCACCGCCTGTTAAGTGCTGAGGTTGTGTGTGACTTTGTGTGTGTCCCCGCTGCGCGACAGGCCAGGGCGTCGTGCTGGAGCGCTCCATCTTCAGCGACTTCGTCTTCTTGGAGGCCATGTACAGCCAGCACTACATCCGGAAGCAGTGTGAGTCCCCGCGGCCCGGCCCTCACCCTCTTTCCCTCCTGACGTCACGTCCTGCGACCGTGGGGAGGGTCCTGGATCCTCCAGCACACCGCTCGACCCCCGCTGCCAGCCAGGGTCCCCAGGGGACCTCCCCGGCCCTGTTCACCCGGCGGGGTGCCTAAGCTGTCTCCCTCCGGCGATAGTTAACGCCACCCAGCGCTCCAGGTCCCAGCGCGTGTGTGATCAGGGTGTCTTGTGTGTCGCACACCTAGTGACAGCGGCCTGACCGCCATCCTGTGCGTCCCTCTGACACAGATGGTCAGATGCTTTTGGGGACAGTGGCTCTGTGTTGGGGCTTTGTTGGAAGTCTGACCCGTGGCAGGTGGACAGAAATAAAGCCCTCCTGGTGGACGGTCACGTGACCTGGAGGACTGACGGGCCAGGGTGTCGTGAGGAGGAGTGTGCTGGGGCGGGGCTGCGGACAGGCCGGTGACGTCCCCCGGTGCCGGGCTGGCTGGAGCCGGCGGGCAGCCGCACGTGGGGGGCGGGGCCTCTGCCAGCAGCGGGTTCACACGCCCTGCTGCTCGGGGCCCACAGCCCTTCTCTGTCACTGTGTCCCCTGCTAGAGGGAGGCACTGACCCTCATGGACCACTCTGAGCAGCACGAGAGGTCGGTCAGCGGCGTCTGCCGGGTGC